>JAHHFK020004767.1:0-270428 GCA_024533555.2 Aedes koreicus | reverse complement strand
AAACCGAAGGAATTCAGTTTATACCGAAAGAACTCAACCCACCAAACTGTCCCCAGCTCAGACCGATAGAGAGATTTTGGGCTGTTATGAAGAGGAAGCTGAAGGTGAATGGCAGTGTCGTCAAAAGCATCAAGGAACTGAGAACCAAGTGGAATAAGATTGCCAAATCGATGGATGAGAATAATGTGCGCCGGTTGATGAAACGTATTCCGGGAACAGTCCGCAAATTTCTTCGAAATCGAGATGATTAATTTTTTTGGATTTTTCCTCTTAAGTTCACATAAAGACAAACATTTTAGTTAAATCACAATACTTTTTGTTTTTTTGTATATCCGACATATGCGCAATAGTCTATGATCTAATTCTACACCTTATGTAAAACTCAGCTCTTTTCTGTATATCTATGTTGCACAAGTATGTGTATCAGTTCAATTTAACCAAATTTAGACCACTTAAAGATCGTGAAGATAACCAACTTAACCAGTGAAGTCATCAACATTCATTCTTATAATAATTTCCTCCTTGCATCAAATACGCTGTCCACCGCTATCCAGTTCGTTTCAATAACTCCGGATGTCTGTTTAATTTATCAATATTATATGTCACTAAAGATAAAGCTACTACATAAAACTATGATTTATTAAAGTTGCTAAGCCCGTATTGAATAATTCCAATACTATATAATAAAACTTTTAAATCACAGACTCACCAGATCATTTCAGAAAATATGGTTGGATGGTTACGTTAGAAGTCATGCAACTGATCAGCCTAACATTCAATTGGTTGATTATTCAAATAAAATGTTCTACGAGCATTGTGCTCAGGACGGATATAAACAGGAATGTGGGTTATGATTTGCGAAAAAAAACACATGCTTCTTCTGGTTTTATAATATTCACAAAAGAAATATATTGTAAACATATTTGTTCAAATCTCAATCAAAGTACCAATAAATTTTCTCATAGTATAACCAACAGAATATCCCTTTTGATATAAGATTGTTAGTTCAAATGCCATTCAAACAAACAAACCACCTACCAGATCAACTTGTTCGATCAACGTTCAACTCCCAAATGGGACTGTTTCAACTCAATCAAACTACCAAGATCTCATCCACGAATGGACCGGATGGGAACTGAAGCCCTTCCCAGCATCCGAAAGCGCAACAAGTCAAGGCAACAAACATCCCATGCATTTGAAGCCAGCTGGAAGAAAATTGAAAAGCAAAATCATGAGCAAGTAATTTTTATTAATGTTTTCGCTCAACATGCTTGCAGCCCGAAGCTTGTTACAACCAACATGAGCATTGAGTTTAATCTTTATTTATTTTATGCAGCTCTACTACACCCATTCCGTCCCGTCAGCCCGTCCAAATCGTTCATCAAACAATTCGAATTAAAATTCGTTTTTGGTTGTGAACTTCTGGACCGGTGTGCATGTGTGTGTGTGTGTGTGTTGCTGCTATCAAGTGAAGAGGGGATTGAGCGTTAAATTGACTCCACGGCTGACACTCTTCTAAAGGGTACCCATTCTGGGCAATAATACATTACGTGGATTGGTGATCGGGAGCAGAGGACTCCATTTCAAATGCTACGGTGTGATCCAATCTGTTTGGAGTTTCTGTTAGTTGTTCAGGTTCAAATGGAGAAAACTCACCCATCTCACGTGCAACAACGCAGCTCAAACGTTGCAGCTATGGCGAAAGATCTGGGCCAAAAGAAGCAGACGTCGATGACGACAACGACGACGCCAACTTGCTGGCGATGGCGTGTAGCACTAACAACCAAGGCTGCAAGAAGGAAGTAAAAACGAGCGATTGATTTATTACGAAGCAGGTGAATATATATTCATCGGTATTCAATTAAATCGGAATAAATTTATACCAATGTTTTGATTTTCATGATGATGAATAGCTTGGTTGGAAAGGTTTATTGATTGCTCGCGAAAAAAAGAGCATACAATTTTCATGGTAGGTACTAGGAAAAGTTGTGTGAACTGGGACAGTTCTCATAGCAGATGGAAATGCTGTTCGTTTCGTGTGACAGAAATTCAATTTGATTATAAAAACAATATGAAACGAGAACTTCGTGTGCTGTGCGATGTAATTTGTCGGCTTTCCGTTTTTTTATATGAGAATTACCAGAATTATGAAACGTGTAAAAATACTCTGAAAATTAATTTTAGTTTACATTACGAAATCGCAGGTATAACTAACAAATCTATTCGTTGTTTTCTGCAACGAAACTGATTTGTACTATTTATGTAGCTACCTTCGTAATTTATGGCACACGAGCAACTGTCAAAAAGACGAAGCATTTGTTGAAACAGAAAGAACATTCGTGCATTATACGATAACAATAAAAAGAGCTACGATTATTTTGTTACAAATTAAAAAGAAACGTTTCTCTGGTGGTTGCTAGAATGACTGACAGATCTACTATATCAACTCGAAATGTAATTGAAACAAAAAGCGCAACCACGTGGAACTGTCCAGCGTTTTTTTTTTTTTAATGTTTCTGAAATGGGATTCGAACCTGTATTTTTAGAAAGCACTGATAATGAATCCGTGGTTGATATCATTAGGCCATATCGACTTGTAAGAAGATGCGTGATTCATTAGTATGATGTTATAACTCTCCACAGCGCTTTAGTTTTTATTTTGGGATAAATCAATGATTCCCGCCGATCCCAGCAGTAAAACCAACATGCATGGAGTATGATAATAGAGAAGCAGCGATTGGCTGGTCTTCACGAAATCCATTTCGTGCATTATACAAAAAGGTGTAATAATAGCATTTCACTAGACCAAAAGCAATATGAATGTTTCATACAATATACGAGACATTTGCTCTATGTACAGAATCCATGTTTACGAATCGAGAGAAAGCTATTTCACGAAAATAAATTTTCAGTGTAAAGAATTACACTATCTTCTTAAACATAGAAAATAGTGACATGATAACTACTAAAAAAAACTACTACTACGAGTAAAAGCATCTGTTACTGTCTTCAACGGTGCTACCTTTGATCTCGCGGCTACGGACGAACGTCGGAATTTGTGAAGATGGATGCGGTTCCTCAGAATAGCGCATCTGGAAAAAAAAGCATCTCGGAATTCGCGGACGGTTCAGGTTTCGAAAGAAATTGACGCAGTCCTTCCATTGTAACAATGATATTGTTGCCCGAAACCCGAAACCCCGAACCAGAACCCAATAGTAAACTTGTGGTCCATGTTACATCAGAATACTGACAAAGCAGTTGTGACTAACCCTTAAAATATCAAAAACCTTGTTGAAAGTATGCCACGATGCTTGCAATCCGTGATAGAAGCTGAAGCTGGCCATAGGGAAGGTCCATTAATTATGTCACGCAGTAGGGGGGAGGGGGGGTTCGAGAAAACGTGACGATCCATACAAAAAAATGTGAAGGTCCATACAAAAAACGTGACATGGGGGGGGGGGGGGTAACAAAAAGTCAATTTTTGCGTGACGTAATTAATGGACGTTCCCATACTTACCATTAAAGTTAAGAACAAGCATCGAAAATTATGTATTTTTGTAATGCGTACTTTATTTTATTCATAAAAATAATGGACAGCTCTCGAATAATTCATGATGAGGGCCCAAAAGCGGATTGTAAACAATGACATTAAACGTCGATATCTCTCGAATCTCAAAACACTCTTGCGAATTAAACGCAGCTTCTGGTAGTGGAATAATTGCTCTAACATATGGTGTAGTTGGATATTGTAGGAGTCTTTTGATTCGTGGGAGATCAACGTTTAAAATTATTGTTTGCAATTGGCTGTTAGACCCTAATCATGAATTACTCGAAACTACGTCTTACGACAAGGGAAGGGTGTTTCAATTGACACCCTAAAAATAAATCATCCGTCATGAAATATCTTTACAAATGGAACGCTTATGACTTAATATATGCTCGATAGATTTTCAGGATGTTTACATCAATCAGTTGGAAATTTTCCCCCATTACTATCAAAAATCATCAGTTAACAATTTTAAACTATTGAAAATAACGAAAATAAAAGGTGATGACTGATAATTTTGTTTTTCAGGCTAAATTTACTAAATGCAAAGTACTTTCCTATCACAGATTTCAAATGTGAGCAAGGGAAGTCTTATTTACAGTAGTGAACGATATAAATTCGCAAATTTTCACATTCCAGTTCGATCAAGCGACACGTACGGTCGTGTTTTTCGCTCTCTCGTAAAAAAAGTTTTTTCCCCGTTTTTCCCCCTTGCCCACTTTCTCGTGATTGCGTGTCCGGCTCGCGATTTATCACCTGCATTTGCTGATCTTTTGGTGGTGGCAAACCAGAAGAAAGCTCTGCAAAGTTTGGCAAACTTCTCCGATCGACCTATTGCCGTGACAGTGGGTCATAAAAATCGACATACTGTGAAATCCGCTCCCGAAACCTTTCCACAACCGGGCAGCTTCAGCGGCTGCGCCATGATGACGCCAATCCAGCGGACCCTAACGCACAGGAGGTGCCAAAAAAGATTAAGGTCCCCCGCCTTTCACCACGTCAAAGCACATTGCTGCACTCAGGACCGAGCTTGCAGCCATCCAAATTCATCCGCTGTAAAGCTGTGCAGTACGAGCACAAAAATTATTTGCTCGGCGGAGGCTGACTACCATGCTGTTGGCGCTCACTTAGTCGCTAAGCAACACGAGTTCTTTACTTACGACGCACCCGGAAGCAAGCCGCTGAAGGTGATTCTGCGCGGCATACCGGAACTCACTCCGGAGGAAGTCTTCGCCGAGCTGCAAGCGGTGGCACTGAAGCATCAGAAGGTGTTCGCCATAAGACGCCAACATCTGGGAAATTATCGAGACCAACTCTATCTGGTCCACCTTGAGAAGGCTTCCGTCACAATGGCGGACCTGATGGAAACGCGGGCCCTATTCAACATTATCGTCGAATGGGACCGGTATCCCTCGAAGCAGCACGAAGTGACACAGTGTGGCAACTGCCTTGCGTTCGTCAACGGAACTCGAAACTATCACATGAAACCGCGGTGTGGCAAGTGTGCCAAAGCACACGCCACCAAGGATTACCAAGATACCAAGTGCCAAACCTACCGCCATGCAAACCGTCCGTTCAGCATCGATTCGCGACAGCCACCGCCGCCCCACTCCCGCTCCTCCTCTAGACTGTGGTAATCCGTGTTGCAGTACCTCCACGCAACCACCCGTTGATGTACAGCTCTACGACTCGGAGCAAATGGTCGAGTTCGTTTAAGAACTCTACCGCCAACTACGTTCCTGCCGCTCAAAAGAGGAACAGTATGGACCGTAAACGCACCATCAACATTCTCAATTGGAATGCTTGTTCCATCCGGAACAAAGTGATTGAACTCGATGACTTTCTTAACAGGAAGGACATCGATATCGCCATCGTCACTTGTTCCGCCTGAGGATTGTAAAATAAGCCTTAACAACACAACGGTGGAATGGACAAATTCAGCTGTCTACCTTGGCGTTTTCCAAGACAGCAAGCTGATTACCACTCCAGAACATCCTTTGAGTAGTGATAACAGGCTAGATCCGCCAACAAAATTGTAGGAACGTTGTGTGTTTTGAGAAACGGAAGTAGTCGTTTTTTCAGGCATTCATTCATTGCTTGACCATTTACAGTTGCAGTTATCACGAAAGGCTTGCTCCGTTCACCACATGAACAAATCCCCTGCCAAATCATGAATTTCTTGGGGAAGTTTGACACTTGCTGTTTCCTGAGAGACTCTGGAACATCGAACTTGTCTTTCACAGTCACATACTGATTGCCGGGATTTTGTTTTAGCTGTCCTATTATGTTTTTCATTGCGGTTTGGAGCTTTCTGAACTTTGAATGAACGAAGCCGACTCGTTTCTTGGCTTTCTGCACGAAACTTTTGGTCAAGTGTAGCACAGTACGGAACACTTTTTCTACCACTCACCTTCTTCCGATCGACAGTTAAACGTCCCCCGAAACGTTTTATGACACGAGACACTGTAGACTGGTGAATTTTCAACATCTTTCCGATGGCTCGGTGCGAAAGAAGTGGGTTGCTGTTCCATCGACTCCGTTGGAACTATGACACATTTCACAATAAAACTCACGCAGTGTAAACAATACACGCTGAGGTCATTCCACCCAAAATTTCGTTGAAATCAACCCAAAGGGCGAAATGTTACAGCTTATTGAAATAGTATGCAATTTAACTGTGGACACCCTGTACTCAAGTATTTAACGTTTTAAAATTAAAGATGAATGTATGTTGTGTACATATTCATCCATCGGTGTGGGAAATTTTTAAAGAATGTTGCGTTCCGGCAAGTATCAAGAAATTTCCAATCACGAACAACGTTTTGATTTTCGAACATGATATTCCGAATTAAAATTCTCTGCGCATTCCAATTAGTACTGTTATGAATAGTTATTCTGTTGTGTTAACGATTCACGTTGAAGAAATAAATTTTGAAAAACTGTAAAAGAGAGAATAAGTGCAATGCCTTATCGTTTTGATGCCAAACTTATGCGCAAATTTCGGATGCATTCAGATCTAACATACGGAAAATCCTCCAAAACGACCACCTACCAATGCCGAGTGAGCTCGTGGTTATCGGACGAAACTGAAAGCAGTTCAATTTAATGCGTTGCCAACTACTGGTTGAGACGCTGGAGAAGAGCCTTCAACTCGAGGCTGTATCATCATTTAAACCAAACGGCCCTTTTTAGGGCCACCAATTGCTTTCTAAAGAGTGCACAAAACAATTTTCTAACATACTTACTATCTAGTGCTGGTCTAACGTTCTTTTAGGACCACACCTACGGCTTACGGGTAGGAGTCAAGTGAAAATTTGAGAATAACTGAAACAATTTGAACGCTAATAGCTTTTACATTTCTCGATAGATTTTCGAGATTTTGCTTCAATCAGTTGGAGATTTTCAAAAATATCATTGACTAGCTGAACCCGGTGCAGGCGTTGCTACGCTTGCAACTAAATGAATGAAAATTTAATGAAGCTGGCACGTTTATGGTTGTTTTTCGGAATAAGTTTTGTTAAAATATTTTCGTTTGCTAATGGGTGACTTCAATTATCGAGTTTATTTTTTTAATTTGGTTTTTGTTTCTGTTTTTTATTTAACCCTCGGATCGGTTGTTTGTACCATGGAAATTTCTTTCTGTGTAGTAGCATTTCATAGACAAAATGTTTATGTCCAAACAACGCCGTATCATGTCAGTTTGAACGTAATTTCCTCTTACATAACCTTAGATTAACTTCTTGTGCATAATGTATACAGCACTATAGCACTGAGAGTAGCTCAAACATCCTCCTTTCTTGACTAAGAAGGGGTTCAAACTTTTATCAGAACATGCTTCTTACCCGAGCAATACGCATTTTGAGTTTTAGTTGCCTGGATAATCCTCATGTTCGGTTGAAATTTGTGTTTCATTTGTATGAGAGCCTTCCTTTTCAGAGAGAGGACGAATCTCGAACCACCATTGAAACATTTCTTGCCTCCAAAAACTCCCATATGCCAAATTTGGTTCCATTTGCTTGATTAATTCGCGATTTATGCGGTAATTTGTGTTTAATTTGTATGAGAGTACCCCTTTCCAGAAAGGGGGAGGGTCTCGAACCACCATAGAAGCATTTCTTGCCTCTAAAAACCCCCACATGCAAAATTTGGTTCCATTTGCTTGATTATTTTTCGAGCTATGTAGAAATTTCTGTTTAATTTGTCTGAGAGCCTCCCTTCTAGAGAGAGGAGGGGTCTCGAACTATAATTGAAACAATTTTTGCCACCAAAACACTCCACACGCTAAATTTGTTTACATTAGCTTGATTTGTTCTCGAGATATGCAGATACGTGTGTTTCATTTGTCTGAGAACCGCCCCTTCCAGAGAAGAGAGGGGTCTCGAACCGCCATACAAACATTTTTTTGCCTCCAAAAAACTCCACATGCCAAATTTGGTTATTAGCTTGATTAGTTCTGGAGTTATGCAAAAAAAGGGGGGAGGGTTCTCAAACCATCATAAGAACCTTTCCCGGGCCCAGAAACCCCTGATTACAAAGTTTCACGCCGATCGGTTCAGTAGTTTCCGAGTCTAAAAGGGTCAGACAGACAGACAGACAGAAATCCATTTTTATATATAGACTAGCGGTGCGTGCGCTGCTACGCTTGCAACTAAATCTAGGGTTTTTTTTTTTTCATTAGGGCGAATCTACAATTGAGAGATTCTCTCCGGGCTCGCTCTCTTTCATTCATTACAGCGCCATTATAAAACATTCGAGGCATTCTTTAGTACAGATCGAAACACAACAGTGCTGGCTAGCATACTCTACAAATAGTAGAATGAAAAACGTAAAGGTGATTGATTTATGAATGAAAGAGAGCGATCCCGGAGAGAGTCTCTCAATTGTAGATTCGCCCTAATGAAAAAAAACCCTAGAAATGAAGGAAAATTAAATATAACTGGCACTTTTATGGTTTTTTTTTTTCTTGAATAAGCAGGGGTTCAAACTTCTATCAAAACATGCTTCCTACCCGAGATATACACGTTGTGTGTTTAAGTAACCTGGATAATTCTCATTTTTGGTAGAAATTTGTGTTTCATTTGTATGGGAGCCCTCCCTTCCAGAGGGGGGTGGTTTCTCAAACCACCTTAAAATCATTGCCTTCAAAACCCTCCACATGACCCACCCAGTTCTCGAACCATCACAGTGGGCTCTTCGATTATAATAAAATTTTGATTTTCATTTGTTTGACCCCCCCCCCCCTTCAGAAAAGGGAGGGGTCTTGAACTACCATAGAAACATTCTTGCCTTCAAAACCCCCCACATGCAAAATTTGATTCGATTTGCTTGATTAGTTCTCGATTAATGAAAAAATTTGTGTCTCATTATGAGAGCCCCCCTTCCTGAGAGAGTAGGGATCTCAAACAATCATAAGAAGCCCCAGCCCCAAAAGCCCCTGCATATAAATTTTCACGTTGGTCGGTTCAGAACTTTCCGAGTCTATAAGGGTCTGACAGACAGACAGACAGACAGAAATTCATTTTTATGTATATAGCCTCCAAAAACTCCCATATGCTAAAAGTGGTTACATTTACTTGATTAGTTCTCGAGTTATGCCGAAATTTGCTTTTAATTTGTATGGGAGCCCCCCCCCCCTTCAAAACGAGGAGGGGTATTGAACTGCCATAGAAACATTTCTTGCCTCCAAAAACCTCAACATGCCAAATGCCAAATTTGGTTTCATTTGCTTCATTGACTCTCGAGTAATGCTAAAAATTATGTTTCATTTTACCCCTCCGTTTCAAACCACCTTAGACACATTTATTTCCTTCAAAAGCCTCCACATGCCAAATTTGGTTCCATTTTCTTGATTATTTCTCGAGTTATGCACAAATTTGTGTTTCATTAGTATGAGAGCCCCCTTCTTATAGAGGGCGGAGTGGTCTTGAGTTAACTTAGAAACATTTTTTGCCTTCAAAAACCTCTATCTGCCAAATTTTTTTTCCATTTACTTTATAAGTTCTCGAGTTATGCAGAAACTTGTGTTTCATTTGTATGGGAGACCCCCCCCCCTACCAGAGAGAGAGAGGAGGGGTCTCGAACCACCGTAGAAACATTTATTGCCTTTAAAATCCCCTCAAGCCACATTTGGTTCCATTTGCTTTATTAGATCTAGAGTTATGAAGAAATTTCAGTTTCATTTGTATGACAGCACCCCTTCTAGGAGAAAGGAGGGGTCTCAAACCACCATAGAAATATTTTTCGCCACCAGAAAACCCCACATGCCAAATTTGGTTCCATTTACTTGATTAGTTCTTGAGATATGCAGAAACTTCTGTTTCATTTGTATGGGAGCCTCCCTTTCTTCAAACTACCATAGAAACATTTCTTGCCTCCAAAAACTTCCGCATGCTAAATTTGGATTCTTTTGCTTGATTAGTTCTCGAGTTATGCTGAAATATGTGTTTCATTTGTATGGGAGCCCCCCTTTTCAGAGGAGGGAGGGGTCTCTTACTATCTTAAGAACCTTCCCCGGCCCCAAAAACCCATGCATACAAATTTTCACGCCGATCGGTTCAGTAGTCTCCGAGCCTATGAGGGTCAGACAGACAGACAGACAGACAGAAATCCATTTTTATATATATAGATAAGAAAGATAGATATAGATAGACATGATTGATTATGAATTCCCAAACAGACTCTAAACAGTCTATAAAGCGATAATGTTTACATACACTACCTGCGTTGCAATGTTCTGCTACGAAACTAACGAAAGTAATAAAACGGTTTAACGTAGTTTACGTCAACTGGTCGTGTGTTAAACTAATAGAGACTATCTTCAAATAATTCATCATTCTCAAGTCTCCGAAAAAATACATGCCGAAGTGCATCTACAGGGTTAACTTTTGTTCGAATGCTATGAAAAACTACTTATTATAAAAATTGAGAAAATCAAGAAAGTTTGAAAATATATGGAGTGTGTACTTTAATTTGTTCCGTTACTATATTGTATGATAGAATCCTGGACCATTTTAAATTGAAAGCCCACAGAAATGGTATTCGATAAAGAGAAGAGAAACGTTAAAATTGGAACAAACGATTTTCTGTCAATCTTTTTCCAATCGAGCAGACCACCTGTCAAATTTGTATTCACGAGCTTTTTGTGAAGCGAGTCAGGGTTGCTAGCTTTTAGATTCGAAGGTTGCCAGTTGTTGTTTTTTTTTTCAGGGATCAAGGTTCTTCTCTTTATAATCTAATGGCTCTTCAGTATTCGACAGTGCGGTATGCAACCGAGAACTCATCATCACTGCCAAATAATAACAATCGTATCTGTATTTATGCAGGGAATTGATTGCCTACCTCTAAGTCTTTTCCATTTCGTTCAATCATAAGGTTAGCGAATTCCTTCTGTTGGTTTTGCGCACCGGTAATTGAACAATCGCAGCAGGACACTCGAACTCGGCGGCCGGGCGGCCGTCACTGTGGTGCAATTTGCAAATTCACAAACCGAAATCCGATCCGATTAAATCTGGAGCAAACTTCAGGTTTCACATTGCGCGTTCTGACAATCAACCTGACTGATCTTTGTTGTTATTATAATATGCATGGCTCGCTGCTGCTGTGGGGCCACCCCGTAGTGCGGTCCCCTGGCGATTGAGCAGCAACCGAACGAACGAACGAACGAACGAACGAGCGTCAATCTGGAAGTCATTCTCAACCTGTAGTAATTTGGATCATTATTGTCGTTTCCCTCTTGGCCCGCACCTTTCTGTAGGTTTGTGTGTTCGCACGCTTGCGACAAGTGGCTTCACACAGTCTCTGCTCGGCAGTTGGCACTCCTGCTTCCACCGACTGTTCCCCGAACCCCAAATGTGCAAACATTCCCTACTGCTACAGTAGTCCGAGTTCGTTCCGCCTCTGCCGCCTCCGGTCGGTTTAGTAATAATCAGAAAATTGGTTTTTATAAATATGTTTGATCTTACGGAGAGATAAAATTTCATTAAGGTTAACACTCCGTGCTCGTTCGCTATTATTGGCTGCTGCTATTCTGGGGGCGACACAACGATTGATGGCGGCAACCATTCCAAGTAAAAATCTAGCGTTCAGAATGAGTGGGGTCAAACTGCGATTATCAATTGACTGCCTTTGTTGACTTTCTCTGTCACCATTGAATCCAATTTTCCTAAATTAGTCTAGTTTGCTTAAGCCGACATGGATATTATTTAAAGCTAGATAAAGAGATTCAATCACCAAAGTAAGGCCCATATTATTTTAAACGCTAGATAAGCCAAACTCAGAGGTATGATGTTTTGTGCATGCCAAAAACGAGACAGGTAAGGCCTGAAGGTGGGTCCAAATTGGAAGTCTGATTGTTATTTTATTTTTAAGCAGCACCCATGGGTACAACAGGAAAACTGATCACTCAGTCAGCGCTCTATTTCAGGTGCAATAATTATGTCACTTTTGAAATGATAAAATTATTGGAGATTTTGTGATCCGTAGGCAGCCAAATTGGCATATCAATAAGATTGATCCGATCGGAATGGAATCTGCTGTAAGGCATGGATTGGCAACCAATTTCCCATAGAAGGTTTAATCCAAGGACTAAAATACTTCACAAAAGGCCAAAACAACACCTTCGCTGGTAGTATGTGAACACTTACACCCCCGGATTCGATGATTGCACTGGGCAGGTCACCAAACAGGATTTAATCTTAATCCACTCCCCGGGAGTCCCGTAAAGTGCATTTATTTTCAACACAGTAGCGGCAAACTCCATTCGTTCTCGTCAAACACGAGTAGGTGTGAACTAGTTCGTTCTTCGTATGAGACCCAATTCACTTTACACCCAACACTCGGTAGCAGTGCCATAAGCATAAGCCGGAGCTGACCGGATTCTGATTGATTTATGGTCAAAGTGTCAGAAGTTTGGTCCGTAAAAGTTTCGCTGTGATTTGAATTTGTAATAACCACTCACGTCAGGTGTCACACCGTGGTTTGCAAGAAGGTTTTTCGCACGCTCTGCTCAACGATGGTGGTGGTAACGAACAAGGATGTACCTACGAGGCTGCCAAGGGAAAGGTGCTACTACCGCTCACAACATGTACAACTCTGATTGAACTGCATCAAATTTAATTACCTTTATCTGTAGATCATGCACAGCTTTCCATCAGATTAGAGCGTTCAATCCGGTAGCAACCAAGCCAACTAAGCTGGCTGGCGTGGCGGTTGACAATCACCAAGCCGAATCAACCCCACGCGGACGACGGCTAACGATGCTGGTAGAAGCGGGACAAATTTCCGCACATATCCACGCTGATGCTAGAGATCTCGGTGAGTTGAGATGAGATGACTGCAGCGCAACAACCATGGGAATGGTCGGTTTTTCTTTTCGATGTGAGAACCCTTATTTCTGAAGGTTGTCGTGATCGTCGGTCCTCTCACGATCCGTCAAGCTGGAAACGTTTAGCCAGATTTCGGGGGCACTCAGTAGATGCGTGTGAACGCGACTAATCAAAATCTAAGTGCGACGTTGCAGTTTCATCACTTTTGTCTGAAGGGTGGTTGCATTGAAAAAAAAACTAATTAATACTATTAATAGCTAATTCGTGGTCTAGTTTACTTGTGAGAGAATTTATTGTCATGGCAGTTTTCTTATATGCTTATGGTCCAATTTGAGGCTATTTACAAAACATGAATATGGTACACAAAAGGCATTCAAATAAAAAGATAATTACAACATAAGGCATTCTAATTATATTTTCAATATATGTTTTAAAGAAGAAAATACATTTTTCGGGTAGAAAATCTTAAAAGCACATTTCAAATTTTATTTTAACAAAAAACAAGTAGGACAGAAATTAGTATTTGGTTAGTATACCATTTAGAATAATTTCATAAATCCGTTTTGGCTTTGAGTTAATGAAGCTTTCCAACATTTCCGATGGAATTTTCCGCCCCTTGTCTCATGTTTGTAGCTCACGAATTGTTCAAACTGCCGTCCACTGTTGTAAACTCGTCTCGCCAAGATCCCCCTGAGTATTTTAATAGGGTTCAGGTTTAGACTCCATTTCATAACCTGGTTGTTACTTTCAAAAAACCATACCAAATACGTCTTGCTCACGTGAATAGCAGCATTATTGTGTGGAAAAATGAAGTTGTTGTTCATAATACCCTCAGTAAATGGGATAAAGGGTGATACGGTCAAAATTTGGTCAAGGGAAAACGCGTGTAAATCGTTGAAATCGTTTATTTAAAAAATCAAATTAAATTTCTTTTTCAAGTTCAATTAGTATAAAATTCAGGAAAAATATTCAGTTAGGCTTCCGCTTTTCCAAATCCGAATTGCCGGGCCTTACGCTTGACCCCTGCCATCAGATTTTGTACAGCCACCTTGTCCACCTTCTTCGCCGCAGAAAGCCAGTTTGCCTTGAACTGCTGCTCGTCCTTAGCAGTTTTTTTGGTCTTCTTTAGGTTCCGCTTGACAATAGCCCAGTATTTCTCAATTGGGCGGAGCTCTGGCGTGTTGGGAGGGTTCTTGTCCTTGGGAACCACCTGCACGTTGTTGGCGGCGTACCACTCCATGGCCTTTTTACCGTAATGGCAAGATGCCAAATCCGGCCAAAACAGTACGGAACAACCGTGTTTCTTCAGGAAAGGCAGCAGACGTTTATTCAAACACTCTTTCACGTAAATTTCTTGGCTGATAGTCCCGGAAGCTATGAAAATGCTGCTTTTCAAGCCACAGGTACAGATGGCTTGCCAAACCAGATATTTCTTTGCGAACTTTGACAGTTTCGTGTGCTTGAAAATATCTGCTACCTTTCCCCCTTCCTTTTGCCGTATAAAACTCCTGTCCCGGAAGCTGCTTGTAGTCGGCTTTGACGTAGGTTTCGTCGTCCATTACCACGCAGTCAAACTTCGTCAGCATCGTCGTGTACAGCCTCCGGGATCGCGCTTTGGCCGTCATATTTTGTTTATCATCGCGATTTGGAGTCACTACCTTCTTGTAAGTCGATAGTCCGGCTCGTTTTTTGGCTCGATGCACGGTTATAGACGATACACCCAGCTTATTTGCGGCATCTCGGAGAGATAGGTTAGGGTTTCGCTTGAAACTACCGGCAACTCTCTTTGTCGTCTCAGCGGCTTTCGGTTTTCGATTTCCCCCCGATCCAGACTTCCTGGCTGTCGACAAACGTTCCCCAAACACTTTAATTACATTTGTAACGGTTGATTTGGCAACTTTTAGCGATTTTGCCAACTTTGCGTGCGAGTAGCTCGGATTTTCGCGATGCGCGAGCAAAATTTTGATACGCTGCTCTTCTTGCTTGGACGGCATTTTGACAACTGAAGAGTGAATTCCAAAATCAAAATAAGAGCAACATTCTACACACACACACCTTCAAAATGAGGGGTGTTCAGGTTTTTTAAATGCAAAATTGAAAGAAATACGTCAAGTTGATATTGACCAAATTTTGACCGTATCGCCCTTTAAAAACATTGGCCAGTAGCTCCACATAGCTCTTTGAATTCATTCTGGTAGAAATTGTGGCAATGGGAGTGTATAACTTGGTGAAAAAGCAACCCACACCATAAGACTGCGTCCTCCTAATTTTCTGCTCAACTTTATCTGGAGACTCTTCCGAAGATCATGCCAAGGATATCCCCAGCAGCGAGATTAATATTTATTCGGAATCAATCACTTCATCCTATTGTGCCTTCCAATTCATGTTCTGCTTGGCAAAATTCAATCTCGCATGAAATTCTTTGGGTGAGGTAAGGTTTTTTGGCTTTTTTCTTGTAAATCAGGTGGATCCTCACAAAAATTGTGCAACGCATCTTTTCGCTATGGAAAGGTTAATTTCCTGCTTTATTTCCACAGCATTTGAATCTCACCAAGTTGTATGATACGGTTCAGTTCTCGATTGGAAAATTTGGAGTTGCCCTTGATTTTCTTCCTGATGTCATATTTTTAACTTTCTTTAATAAATTACTTATCACTGTGCCTGCTCTATTGGTTCTCTTGGCTCGGTAACTGCTTTCAGCATCAAAAGCGTCAACAATACTATATTGCTCATTCAGGATTTTTTTCGCTTAGATAATACTTGAAAACAAGCATAGATTTTTTACGTCTGGTCTTTTACGTGAATTTAACGATTTTCATAATTAGATCGATTTTAATTAGAACCCACATACAGCTCTAATACAGAGTTTAGGTTTTTGAAGTAATTTTCACTTAATTTTCATGTAATATCTAAGTGAAAATCAATCGAAATGAAAAAAAAATCTTTGCTTAGTCCATTGGTAGGAAATGCAGCTTTTGTGGTACTTTATCAGTAAGTTGTATTGCATTTTCCCTTATTTTTTAGTGTTTGATTTTGTTGCATATGAATTGATTAAATCTTATTTTAAGAGTTTTAAAAGTAACTTTCGAAATAGCAATAGTAACTGAAAAACTTATTTTATGTTGTTTTGGTTTTTTTTTTCAATCTCATTCTGTATCCTTAAACCTATTTCAGCTATTTTTTATATGAAAATAAAACTTTTTTTCAATACAATGTAATGGCAACTGGAAAGCTATCAAATAAACTAACTAACTATCAAATAAGCTATTAGGATAAATATTCAAGCTTCATCTGCTTGATAAGGATAATTGTATACTCCCACCCACCTGTTCTTACCATCATATCCGTGGAATATTTTCCCAAAATATTTTCTTTATTATTTGTAAAAATGTATGTTAAAATATGAAATCCAACCTAAAGGATGGACCGGTCATAACATGCATTTAAAAACGTGCATTTGAAAAAATTTAACACTCCTCATTTTGTAAATGTATGCGTAGGATATGTTGACTCTATTTTGTTTTTGCCATCTTCTATTCAGTTGTCAAAATGGCGTCGAAGCAAGAAGAGCAGCTTATCAAAATTTAGCACGCGCATAAGCAAAATCCAAATCATTCCCACGCCGACTTAGAAAAATTACTTAACATTGCCAAATCAACCGTGATGAATGTTTAAAAAGTGTTCGGAGAACGTCTGACGACTGCCAGAAAGCCGGGATCAGGAGGAAACCGAAACCAGGAAGCCGCAGTGAATAGTGGCCAGCATTTTCAAACGCAATCCCATCCTTTCCATCAGAGATAACGGAAACAAAATGGGAAAGTCCCACACAACAGTGCAAAGAGCAAAGAAACTAGCCGGGCTGTCAACATATAAGGCTACAGTGCCATCAATTTGAGATGGTAAGCAAAACACAACAGCCAAAGGAAGAGCGCGTAAGTTATACACGAGTTTATTGACCAAGTTTGATTGCGTCGTGATGGACGATGAAACATACGTAAAGATTGATTTCAAGCAGCTCCCGGATCAAAAATTTAATGTGGCTACAGCAAAAGGAAAGGTTCAAAATAAGTTTAAGCAGAAAAAAATATCAAAGTTCCCGAAAAAATACTTGGTTTGGCAGTCGATTTGCTCCTGTGGGCGAAAAAGCGAAAGACCTAGCTTCTTGCCACTACGGAAAAATGACACAGGAATGGTATACCGCCAATAGTGTACAAATCGACAAAAAAAAACCCAGAATCTGCGCCCAATTGAAAAATATTGAGCAATCGTAAAGAAAAACCTCAAGAGAATTCAAAAAACAGTTGGAAGTGCAAAACAGTCCAAGGAAAATTGGCGTTCAGCATCAAATAAAGTGGATATAACAGCGGTGTGGGACGAAAAGCCTGAAAATAAAATAAATAAGAAATAAACTTATCAGTGTGCACTTAATCATGTTTGACCAGCTGTTGACCGTTCCACCCTTTAATTAGCATGGTTTTGTGTGTTTCTTTGGAGTAATTTTGCATTGGAACGCTGTTGGGATCAACTATAGCAGAAAAATTAAAGAATTGGAAAATCTTACATTTCAAAACATCATCTCTTGAAGTAAAGTATTGCGACAAAACTAACTTGACAACGTTCCTTACGCTTTCACAGATTTGTATTTCTTTTTTCGTTTGGTAAGTCTAAAGCAATGATTTTGCCGAAGTAGTTTTTTACTATATGTATTTGACGCTTAAAATTTCATGTGATTTATTAATTTTCTCATTCATTAATATCTTAATTTTCTCTTCCCGTTTCCTTTTTTTTCAGGTAAGCCACCATGCAACTGTATTCACGGCGGCAGGTAATTAGATTATCAATGTTTACAGATTTCCTAGCACAGACCTCATATTTAAGTAAGGAACTTCTCCTATGCATCAGGGAAAGATATTAAAGTGGGACACGTTGGAATTTTCCTTCAGTCTTTCAGCGATCTCGAAGATGTTGAGTCAGCGCTCGGCTACGCACCGTCAAGTCGACCATCGACCGACTCTATTGCCAAGTAACATGTCTGGCCGTGACAAATTTGCAGTCTAATTGCAGCTCCCACTAGGACGCATTCACTGCCTGCTCTGGAAAGGCACTACACCGAGTGCATTGGTGCCGGAGCCCCCGTCTACTTCGCTGCGGTGATGGAATACCTGACCGGTGAAGTGCTCCAGATGGCAGGAAATGCCAACCCGCAACAACAAGTAGACTAAAATCATACCACGTCACATGCAGCTGGCCATCCGCAACGACGCAGAGCTGATGAAACTTCTTCGGTGTGAACATTTCTTAGAGTGTTGCCCTTTTTGGGCCGTTCTGCTGCACAAGACGTCGCATCCCGGAGTAATTGGACAAGCACGTTGGACAACCAAAAAACGAAATATTAGGAGTTAATTCGAGACGAACTACAACACCGCTGACTGACCATGTATACACATATTGTACTTCCTGGTTGTACATAGTGGATTAATTCATAATAATGGTAATTATAATAATAACGACATTCATTACGCATTACTACGTAGTCCAACGTCAACTTTGCGTACAACCCCATTGGGCTGTCCCTTCTAGTTTTTTATTTCGCCATTCAGGTGATAGTTAGGTCGCCAAAAACATCTTTTTTTTCGAAAATGCCTGTTTTTCCTAAAACAACATAAAAAATCCTTTAATTTTCCTAAAACAACATAAAAAATCTTAAATTTGAGATGTCAACTGCAAAAATCAGTTTAACGGTTCAGATGTTAAGGAATTTTGGAAAAAAAAATTTCAGACCACCACCAGACCTAACACGGAAATGGTCACCCTGATGGCGGAATACAAAAATCTAATATTGATGAGGAAGGATAAGGAAGAACTTGATATGGCTTTTTTGATAAGGAAGAACTATAACAAGCTTGATGAAATTTGTAGACTTACTACAACTTTTTTTCTGCGGAATTGCTGTGTAAGATCGTCATTGTACTATAACCCGATTCCTGTTTCTCCATCTCAAACTCATGTTATAGGTAAAAGAAGAAGATAAAACACGATGAATATAGGCAAAAAAACATATTACAACGTCTCGCAACTCAATATACAGCTATAACATAGAAAATAAAAATCAATGGGGTTGTATTTAAGGCACGACCGGTTGACGTAGACTACGTTAAACCGTTTGATTAGTTTCGTTAGTTTCGTAGCGTACTGTTCAAATGGGACGTTGGGTTAGCATAAATAAGTGAGTAAGTATGTTAGAACTTGCTATGATCCGTTTCTTAGAAATTATTTGGCGGCTCTGGAAATGGATGTTTGGTTTGAATGTTGGTGAAAAGGCAACGATTCTGTGATCGGAAAGTACTACGCATTCAGAAAATTTAGCCTACAAAACAAAATTATAAGAAATCACCTTTTTTTTTTTTCAATAGTTTAAAATTGTAAACGGATCATGTTTGATAGTTGAATTGATACGCGGAAAAATTTCAAACCGATTGATGTAAACATTTTGCAAATTTATCGAGCATTTATTGAGTTATGAGCGTTTAATTTGCAACAATATTTCATGACGATAGCTTATTTTAAGATTTTCAATCTAAATCTCTTCAAATTTCATAATTATTGGTAGTTTTGTTTCTTATCGAAAATTATGAACATATTTATTTAATTTTTAAATGCACTTTTTGGGAAATTCTTAATTTTTGAATCACTGAGCCGGCTCAGTGAAAGTGAAGAATCAACCAAATACCCAAATAAAATTGAATCACCTTTACTTTTTTGAAAAAATATATAAATATACCTGAATTATGATATTTGTGATATGAAAACGAGGATTATATATTTTTTTCTGCTGCCGTAGTAAAGCTGACTTTACCTGCCTATTTTGTGACTGTTCTCACGGCCGCTTGCAATTTTCGTCGTATTAGTTTATGCTTCTTACCGACCACAACAATAATAATATCATCAGCATAGACGTGTGTGTGTGTTTACAATCTAATTCCCACTGTCTGGCAGCGGTATTATGGATAGAATCTTCCTGCAACTGTTTCATATTTGCTGTTTACAGTTGCAAAAAGCTTAAATCCGGGGATTAGAAGGTGACAGCTCTAAAGCGACTCCAATAGCCCATTTCAAGAACGCAAGCATTCCGAAGCTATCTTCGTACACAATAAGCCCCGCTCTAGTAGTGACATACTGAAACTTTCAATCAAGCGTATGTGCAATGCTTGATTGACGCGTATTTAGTGATTCACAATATATATTTTTTTGGCTTTTTTGGCTTGAATTTTACTTACCATTAATATGTAGCTACTACTGGTGGGATAAAAATTTAAATTACATTTTTGGTCTAAATTATTCAGGAGTCTACGGAACATGCAAAATCCAACATTATTCTGCTATCCATCACCCTCCGTGATGAGGAATCAGAAACAGATGGAAAAGCTCTCACCTCGAAGTTGGACCAACAATAAAAAGCAGCTGTAATAGGGTCTTATAATATTTGGCCTCACTAATCATTTCGTTTTCCGTAGTTAGATTTCACGGGTTTGTTGGAAACAACTAAACGGAGTAGTAAATGCAAATCCTGTTTCTGCACTACCAGCTTGAATAGCAGAGAACCGCACAATTCCAGCAGTGGTTCTTCATCACGAAAATTGTATACACGGCTTGTCCTCTTCGTGACAAAAACAGCTGCTTGCATAAATCGACGGTTAATTATGTTGCACTTTTACAAAATTTTAAATAATTTAGACATAATTTTACGCCGCAGAAAATATCCATTCGACAGGTTTTCAGAGCAGTCGAACAATTTTTATGGCAATTGATTATTCTTTTTTTTTCTACAGTGGTTATATTTCCCAACAACAATTAATCACAATCTTTGCTTCCAGTTTGACAAAATCACACACCCGAGAAGCAAAAAGAACGAGATGCCTCCAGAATCAAGGCGCGCAATCACCGCGCATTTAATCTTCACATCTGAAAACAGCAAATTCCTCCGAGGAGGGCGGTTACGCATTTCTGCACTTTATCGTTAATCCGAGGACCAACAGACACCCTATCACTTTACTCTCCCACTGCTGTCCACCGCAGCGGCTCGCCCAATGCACTACGAAAGATGAAATTGTGGATTGGTTGCGCGCTTAGCGCCTGTATGGGCCGATTATTCCGAATCTCCAGTTAGCCAGACTTCTGCCTCCAGTTTGAAACTAACCTTTTACCGCACTTTAACGCCCGTGAGTGTAATTTCAACATTTAGTTCTAATTAGTAGCGAAAAACGTTTTATCTCACTAATTTTCCATTAATTTTGTTCGCGCCAGAATATTTTGTTTTCGGATTCACTGATTATCGCAGTTTGTGCTTCCGGCTTTCTTCAAGTTGGCTAACAATACCGATGATTAACAAAATTGGAGTGAAATTCGGAAATTTGACAGGAGAAAAAAATATTTGCTCCATCTTTTAGCAAAGCACACTTCGTTTTTTCCATGGTAGCATTCGCAAAGCGTATCTCAAAAAGTTCTTTTGGATTCGCTCGATCTGACTCATAATATCATCAGCATAGACGTATATGAAAATGCCCTTTGGTAAGGTGTCGAATACTGAATTCATTGCTATCATAAATAAAGTTACGGCTAGCACGGAGCAGTGTGCAACTCCTTTTTCCTCTCCAAATGTATTGGGACGCTAGTTGCCTATCATAACTTGGAATGTTCGATTGTGCAAAAAGCCTTGGACGAATTTTCCCATATTTCCGATGATACCCCGGTCGATAAGTTGCCGCAGGACTCCAGGGCGGACTCTGTTATAGGCCTTGGATAAATCTAAGGTCGCTATATCGACATGTAAGTCGTTTGCTAGAGCATCATCGATGGTTTGACCTAGTGCTTCGAGATGAGATCCAGTTCCTCTCCCTTCAGGAAAGCACGTTGCCGTTGATCCAAGAGGCTCCGCTCTCTGAGAACGGTAACGAGACGCCTGTTTACCATGAGTTCCATGATCTTCGAAGCACAATTTGTAATCCCAAGGGTCAGTTGATACGATTTTCTTTTTCGGTATCGGAACCACCAAACTATGCTGCCATGTGAATTTTTTAACACTTTGATATAGCTGGAAGTGTGTAATTATAAACACAAAGAAACTTAACTATGCAGCAAAGCAAACATATTTCAAACATTTGGAAAATGTTTCTTGAAATTACCTCTCCGTGCCTCACATTACCTCACTGAACTTAAAAGCTTAGTTTAGCTTGGTTTAATCTAGTTCCAACTCCGATAATACACGAATTTGCTATGAATCATCCACTGACCAGCTGCCAGATCATTCGAAAACCATACATTAATAACTAAACACACGTCAACGTTTCCGCTCTGCTTGCAACCCTCTATCCACCGACTAATCCACCATCAACAGACTAACAAAAAAAACGAAACGAGCACATCAACAAATCGCGATCTTCCCGCGGCTTAAGACAAACCCGACCATCGTGAGAACTTTTCAAATTGAATTAAAAATCAATCAACGGTCAGCAGTAACCACCGTGCGCCTTCGCTGAAAACACACCAGATGATGGCAGTTGATCCGCGTCAACGAGCGACGATCGACGGGTGGCGACGCAAGTGCGGAAGGTCGAAGGCGAAGCGGAAATAATTCGCGATACTCTCAGGCAAAAACAAAAAGTGACCCACTACGCGACGCACACATCGGTTGGGGGTAGCAAAAGCGGCGCGGCGCAGTGCCGGCCGTTGATGATCTGTCCGCAAAAACAACGTGCAGCAGCACGGCGTCGTTGGTCGAAGAAAGTGAGAGGGAATTCCTTGTTGTAGCCGTCGGTGAGGCGACCAGATAATGAGATTGAGACCAGATTGCTTCGCAGTGGTAACCCTACACACGCTGTTCGGTTCGATTTGCCGCAGTACGTGTTCATCGTGACACCCAACATAATCAAAGCTGATTGATTCGCGATCAAAGAGAATGTAAATGAGCTGCAAAACAGAACACTTTTCACGCGCTTCTGTCCGTTAAGTCGATACATGTTTTACATTCGTGAACCGAGGTTTGCTTTTTGGATGGTGGTGCTATTTTGTTTACACTATTTGTTTGTTGTTATTACCAGTAGCTGATTTGTCCGCATAAATTGAGTGAAGAGCTGAAATAAAAAAGATCTGAGCGCGATCCTGCCAGGAGTCGAACCTGGAATCTTCTGATCCGTAGTCAGACGCGTTATCCATTGCGCCACAGGACCACATGATTGAAATAAAATACGATGCAAATTTGGCAACTGTGATCATTTAGTTAAGAGCAAACCTTCGATTTGCTATCATGTAATTATTAAATCCGTGGAAGTGGGGGATCATCTCATGAAGACTCTCGAACTGCATGATTTTATACACTAAACTCCAAGTACTTCCATGCGTCACATCTCGTTCTATTTCAATGGAACTTCATGCGGAACCAACAAACTACCTAAACCGGAGCATATTTCTTGCCTATTTTGTTCCACATTTCGCTTTGCTGAGTTACACGCCCAACCCAGGTGCAATAATTTAATCGTGAGTCACTAAAACACAAACGCCCAACATATCGATGCCAAGCATCAACAGCAACGCATAAAATATCGTTACGCCCAGACCTGTAGACATATGGATCTCACTTATGCCGTTATATGATAAAGTGGTAGCAAAGTTAGTAGTCACAGCGTTAGAAGCTATAAAAGAAATTTGAACGAGGAACGCGTGCGCGAGATAAGAGTCAGTGAAGTAGCCATAAACGCGTGGTGCCCGGTAAGATGGAAGCATTGGTTGTTTTAAAATATGCGATAATAATAGGAATGAGAGCGATAGTCGTCTTGAGGTGTAATTTTTTTTAACGTTGTGTTTATTGTTGCTCGCAATATAAGTTCGTTATTATACCTACATAAAATGGCACGAAAGCGAGTAAGTAGTGTATCAAAAATAAGCTATCCACAAACTTTCTTTCAAATTATGTTGAAAACCGATATTTTATTCATACAAAAAATTGATCCCTTATTGTACGAGGTTAAACTTGAACATAATGAAGACCGGATGAAATTTAAGTTATTCCTTCACGAATTTTCGAACTTTGGATCGAATGCTCTTCATCAAGTTCCGGACAAGTGTTGCATCGCATTTTTTGGACGCTTGAGCCCAAATTTTTTTGAACTCCTGCATGTTCCCAGCTGCCTTACCAGTCTTCTTGAAGACCCTCTTCACGATTGCCCAGTAACGTTCGATGGGTCGAAGCTGAGGGTAATTTGGTGGATTGATATTTTTCTCAACGAAATCTATACCCTTTTCCGCAAGCCAATTGAGAGTGGTTTAGGCATAGTGAGCCGACGCTAAATCCGGCCAAAACAGTGGAGGTGTACTATGCTTCTTATATAAAGGCAACAATCTTTTCTGGAGGCACTCAGATCGATAGATTTCCGCATTTATAGTTCCGGTAGTGTAAAAAATGGTTGACTTCAAACCACAGGAACATATTGCTTGCCATACCAGTACCTTTCGACCGAATTTCTCCACTTGAATCGACCTGTCCGCATCGCTCACATCCTCCCCAACGACGGCAGTAAAGTATTGTGGACCTGGAAGGGTTTTTGAGTCCTCCTTTACATAGGTCTCATCGTCCATCAAAACGCATGCATCCGGACGCTGCAAAAGACGCGAATACAATTTCCGGGCCCTTGTTGCTGCTCGCTTCTTCTGTTCTGCACTTTGTTTCGAGATTTTCTGCTTCTTGTAGGTCTTCAGGTGGTTTCGTCTCTTGATACGCTGGATCATTCCGACACTCGTTCCTGCTTTTTTGGCCAAATCACGTATTGACATTGATTTGTTCTTCATGTTTAGAGATACCACTTTCTGCTCCAGTTTCGGGTTGGAAGAACCGGGTTTTCGGCCTCTTCCTGGTAGCGCATCCAAAGAATAGTGTTCCCCAAACTCATTAATGATGGTTTTAACACTCGCATGATGAATTCCAAACCGCTTCGCCAATTTTCGCATAGTTATACCCTTCTCACTTAGCCATGTGTCCAGAACCTTAATTTTCACTTCCTTTTCAATACGCGACATTTTGAAAACGCAGAATTTGAACCGCACAAATAAGTAAACAAAAGAAAGCTGACAGTCAAACGCACAGTATGCAGTGTTCAGAGCATAAAAAACCATCACAAATACATGCGTACAACGCAAATGTATGTGGATAGCTTATATTTGATACACTCCTTAGTGCAGCCTGGGCACTGTTATCTTTCTGACTTCAGCTAGATTGAGGAGGTCCGTGCCGAGCATTTGTCCACCAAGGAGGTGCGGCTCGAACAGCGTCTGTCCTGGCATCCAGCGGATGAGTAAGAAACGCTGTATCGCGTCAACTATACATTAGGTGGCAGCCGCACCCTGATTATATACGACAAATTCTGCAAAGTGAAGCAACTCCGTTCAGAAGTGTGCGCGTTCAAATAACGGCACCCCACCGCGTCGAAAACGGACACCATGCGGCACTTTGTGGACGCCGGACACGCCCGTTCCAGCATCTACAACATCTTGGCACTATTAGACAACAATCAGAGCATCGAAAGAAAGCCCGATTCCGGACGGCCGACGACCCTGAGCGACAAGAAGCTCCAAAAGATGCTGAAGAGGAAGACCGAGGGGAAAGAAGCTACATCGTTGCGTGCGCTTGGCCGGGAGGTCGGTTCAACCGGCCATACAGTCAAAAAGTACCTGGCGAACATGAACATACATGTCAGGAAGCGGAAGTCACGTCCACTGGTTTCAGAGCTGCAGGCAATGACGCAGCGGCAGCGGCTGAATAAGATGGTCAACTCGATTTTCCTGGTGAATCGTGACGTGGCGGTGGTGATGGCCGACGAGACCTATCTCACCCTGGATGGCAACGACTGGCAGGGCACTTCGTATTTTACTTCCCCCACGAAGGAAGTGAGCTCCGAGGTGAAGTTCATTTCACAGACCAAGTTCCCCAAGAAGGTGCTACTGTTAGTCTTTAAGTAATTACCTTCCATGGGAAATTTATCAAAAGCAATTATCTGTCTTAGCTTTTTTTTTATCACCCTCCGAAAAAAAAAAGTCCATTTTTTTTAATGCAAACGTTATGTGAAATCTAGCATTCCATATATGTCCAGTATATAATGCAGAAAATTACAGCTGTGGTAGGCTGTTGCACTTATTGCTGAATGTATTTTTCATTTTCGTTTGCAAATGGACTTTTTACCAATTCTGAGCTGATCTGATTTATGCAGTGCTGTTTGCCATTTGGCTAGTGTATGATTTAACATTTCAATCATTACTTCATCATAACTTACAATATCATTATATTTGGTAATATTGTTTTATTGATTTTACTTCATGAATGATTTAAATATTGCTTCTTGTTTTTTTTGCCCATTTATCTTTAACTCCTTTCCAGTTAAATCTTCCCATTCCTAACTCGGTAGCAATAACTATTAGGTCAAGTAGCAAATAGTGACCATGGTAACAGTAAATTAAAATGTATAAATGCTAGTATTATAAAATATTCAATAGACTTAAAAAACTTTTTCAGGATACCTCAAATCAAGATTTTGGTGAAATACTGCTATCGCTGAAAACGAACGAAAACTTGCTTAAGCGCAAACCACAGAACTCTACACTTTAATAGTTTACAATATTTCTTGCATTTCAGGATCAACCGAATGAAGATCATATATTATAGATACGAATGCTTGTAGTATTTTTCATTTACATAAGTATTTACACCATTATATAAATATTTCATGGGAATGGGAGGGACCATCAGGGCACCCGATTGAAGCACTCTGGATGGGGAGAGTGGGAATGCCAACTCCCCATTGCTAACATTTTGTGAATAGAGGGCGGGCTCTTCTCTTCGCCCATTGGGGCATCCTCATGTTAAATAGCTTGCTCTTTTGACCAATTGTTCAATCTTGTTGTTGGAAGGAGATTCTTTATATCCCTGTGGATACTTTTATATCATACATCACAATGTGCAGACTTCTTCAGTGTCGTGTACTTATACTCTCAGTCGAGTATTAGTACACGACACTCAAGAAGTCTGCACATTGTAGACGAAATACGCGTATCTGTCAAGATAAGCAAAAAGGTAGTTGGAATTAAATTTAAATTACTAATCATTCTTCTCATTTTCTAGTTTTACATATATGTGTTAAAATATCTCAAATCAATGCTTTATTCAGCCTGATATTTCAATTCTAATACTACTGAAGAAGTGCCAACAGCAGCCATGGATGAAGGCATGTCCAATAGCCCTTTAAAAGCGGCATGTCCTACAGCTTTTTAAAGGCAGATGCTTTTTGAAATCAGTCTCAGAAATAATTTTGAATGAGCATGAGTATGAGCATGATTCACCGCCCGAGGTTGCTTCTTCGTTATTTCAAAATCAGCTGTAATTACACACACAGATAAAAAGTGACATTGAATTTGCTGCTTTATCTAATTCACATAGAGGGAATGCTACCTTTGGCAGCAAATAAAGGGATATTTCATGTAAATTTTCTTCAGGTAACGCCTGAATCTAGCCTGTTGTATGAAAGATTGCAAATATTTGTGTATGGCGCATGAATGAGTGCAAACAACTTCGTCCTTTGGCTTGGAATGAAACGAGAGGAAATTTTACGCGCTTGTTAGAATTAATTATTTTTTTCTGAGCAGAGAACAGACAGATGATGCCGGAGACAAACAATTATCCGCAATGAGTAAAAACTGGTGATCCTAAATTAAGGCAACGATTTCAAGGAGATGAACAAAGAATTATTTAAATATTAGTACAGATTTAAACCAACGGTGAGGATGCCATTCCACCAAAATTAATTAAAATCCATAGCTGTAGACTCCAAAACAGGAAATGACGGGCGGAGTGACAACTCTGCACAGAATGTTTAAAGGGGTTGTGCAGAACTAGAGGGCAATACCAGGGGCACCAGTGGTGCTAATGGTAAACAGAAGTCAGGGTCAGTCAATTTCAAAATCATTTCATTCGAGAGGGACACCTCACGCCCTACATCAAGCACTGGAACACTAAAGGCATCAAGGTCTCGGCTTCAAATGCACAGAAACAGACAATCGCACAAGTTACTGGAAACCATTCCAATCAGAGGGATAACCAAATGCCCCTGAAAATGGAAACGAAAAAAATGCAGAAGTAAATCAAATTTATGCAGGTGAATCTTTACCTCTGCAGGAGATTCATACACGAAAACTTGGACGTGACTCTTCTTCAAGAGCCTTGGTTCAACAATAATATGATATCAGGAATCTCTACACAAAAATTAATGCTTTTTTATGATAGCACACAAACTGCACCAAGAGCAGCAATTCTTATTCGGGAAAATGTTAAGTTTATTTCTGTTTCACCTATATACACATATATTACTGTTAGGTTGTTCAAATACTATTTTATAAGGATTGGACTTGAGAAAAATGCATAGCAGCATAGCATAGCATTTTCCGACCACACACAATCCTAGGTTGGCTGTTGTAGAGTAGATGGAAGCGCCAGAAGAGCTGCCTTGGGTAGGACAGGTTCTTCATTCATCGAACTCTTTGCACAACACCTGGCCAGGTCCTTATGATCAGCAAGGGATGGGAGGGAAGTGTTGATTAGATGTCTGCTTAAGAAGATGCTGAGAACTCATGCTACCTTCAAAGACATCTGGAGTTTGAAGTTGGATGGGATTGTGCGGGAGGCTTTCCTTGGCGAGGAAGCACGTGTACATTAATATGTATATATGTCGTTGGGAGTGACAAAGCAAAGAAATGTAATGCACTCCTTTGTTGCCCGCTTTTCAGGGCTGGAACACAGGCGTTTCCTACTTGTATCCAGGCTCCCTTTGTGTGGGAGTTTTTGTCTGTCGGTTGGGACAAGAGCACTAACCCTTGGGTTAGCTTTTGGGCTTATGGTAATCCCGCCATTACTCGCCTTCTGGAAAGAGAAAAGGCCTCTCCACACACACACACACACACACACACACACACACACACACACACACACACACACACACACACACACACACACACAAACGCGCGCGAATACGCGTTTGTGGTTGTGCATGCCTGACGCTGCTTAGGGTTATGTTCTAAGGCGGTGGGGGTGGACTAAGGTTGCGTTTTACAACAAAGTTTTTTCAAGTTCGTATGGCGTTAATAAGGCCATTAGATCACCAGAGTTATTAAAAATTAGTTGTAATTATCTGTCCGAAGTTCAGCATCCATTACTGTCCTTGTCTTCTCGCATTAATTCCATAAACTACATTCCATTTCGTTGATTTCAATGGCCTTCTGCAGGTTCCATGAAAAATTTCTTACTCTCAAGAATTTCTGAAGCCAGAAATTTCATCATTGCAGCCAGGCAACCAGGTGCACCGGTACCAACTCCCTTGTCTAGCTGCTCTTCCAGGGAATCTGGCGAATGCGACCGACAGGAAACTATAATGGTTCGGACGGGACTTCTCATTTCTTTATTATAATTGGCCCTCCTCTTTCTTCTTAAGACTTAACTGCACAATTTAAAACTCACTTCTCACAAAAAAATTAATATTGAAAAATAAATTCACGGAAGAAACTTGACAGCTCCTTGAAAAGCCAACAGACCGCGGTCAGAGCCTTATTGATTTTTCTGCTACACAACCGAATGTTTTTGCTATGAAATTCCTACATCAAAAGCGTGTTCTCAACTACTAAGCAATCTATACTAAGCTAACTGAATTACCGCATTCTCAAAAGCATTTTTTCCAGTCATCGTGATTAAGATGTAAATGAGTGCTTGTTACAGCTATTGATCTACTGTTGTTATATAAACTAAATAAACTAGCGGAGAAAAGCGATTCATGTGCGAAAATATGAATTACCTTCTAAGCTTCCTTTCTCAAAATGCTCAAGCAGTTTTTTTTACATAATTCTAAATGTTGGCGTAACACATTTGGTAGTGCTAAGGACTTACAATGCGATCGTCACGCGCTTGATTCCAGGTGACGGTGAAAATAAATCATTTGATGATAATTTTTCATTCACGAATAGTGGAAATGTTTAATTCGGCAATGTTGTTGACTATCTCGGGCAACCGATTTCCAAACCTCTTATTCTATGTATTCTTACATCAAAGCACTTCATAGAATACATTCATATGATAACTTGGTTATAATGTTTTAATTTGATTATTTTCCAAATAATGATCCAATTCGTTTAGCATATTGCTGCGTTTTATCAGTATTCACTACTAGTTACCAATGTTTTGTTATATACTACATATAGGTACATCCAGAAGAATCTGTTTTCATTAATTCGTCATTTCAAGATAGTTATGCAAATGTAAAAAAAAATCTTCTTACTCTCATATGATGCATGTTCGTATTTCGAATTTGAGCAAACGTAATGCATGTGTATTTTATTGAAACGCCTTTTAATTGCGATTCGCCACATTTTACTTTATGTCTTAAAATCGTACCTAACAGGACAAAAGAAACCAAATCATTAAATATTTTCGTGACTTCATTTCAAGACACTCTTTACGTCAAACGCAATTTTAAATTAAACATTGTTAAAGAGCATTTTCACGCCATACGACGGAGGCCAAAACAACCTGATTAACGTAGTTTACTGAATCCAGTTTAATGTATCTAATCTCAATGGGAGAGTTTTCACATACATCAAGTGCTGGTAAATCTCGGCCATCGTGTGACAATGAAAAAACAGACCATCTCACTGTCACGAGACGCAATGAACTATCATAAGCTTTCTTGTCAGTCTCACACCATCATGCAGTCATGAGGTTTTTTCTCATACGACTTTGTTTTGCAAATTTCTAACTAGTTTACTTGAAATTAGCCATGCAATAATATCTAATCGACGGAATGTACGTTTTATTTCAAGTTTTGTGATGAACCTTACAATTTTATCAATAAATGTGCTTGTAATAGCGATGACCAAAACACTGTCACGTGCTGTCATGACGAAAAATTCGATGAGATTTAGAAGAAAATCTCCATCATCGTTTTCTCGCCCGATGAGATTTTCAGGCGTAGTTCGGTAAAAATCGTCGGTCATTTGCCAGCCCTGCATGCAGCCACAGTGGAACAAAAATTCAAAATTTTCAAATTTTCACAAAATGACATGTTCTATTCGAACGCAAAAATCCAGCCGCAAACAGCCTGCTGTACTCTTGGAACCATCGCTGTCAAAGCGTGATCATGTCCGCTACCGTGATACGCACTTGAAAAGGCGACATGACATGGTGCGACGGTGGCCAGCCCTGCATGTGGTCATTTTCTGCCCAAAGGTGGAAAACAGTTTTCGAACGTTTAATGTAGTTTTTTGTCGGTCGCCTCCGTTGATGTCATGGTTGGGTATAGGGCGCGCGCGATAATGATTTCTATAATTAACCCGGTCGATCGATGCTCTCTTCGATTTGGAATCGATCGCCGGTGGTCAGTGGCCGACTAGTCAGCCTGCCAGTCAGTCAATCAGACCGCCCGTCCAGGCTAACTGCCATGCCATTGCCACTGTGTATAATTAAAGAGCATTTAACTCTTTTTCTGATTAATTTAATTAATTGTACTACAGAGCACCAGGTAAAGATAGATGGATCGAAGGTGAGCGTGTGTGATACAGATCTGTGTGTAATGTGCATCGCTGCGACTAATGATCGATTTTTCGTCTGCACCGCCTATGGGTGTTTAAAGTTGGCTGGTGGCGGTGCTCTAGTTTCTTAATGTTTCTTTATTTTTTCGTCTAGATCGCGGGGATGCGAGACACTCGTGATCGTAAATTAATCAGTTAATAGCTTATGTGCAGGTAGTCCAAAGTTGATGCAATTAAACGTTTTGGAAGCAACGCCTGATTTGATGACGAAGGTTATGGGCTACGTTGACAAAATTCTGACCGTTTTTTTTTTTTTTTTGACTAAAGGCGGTCTTGTGTACAACAGTTCATTCTATCCTTCATTACACTTGTCGAAAGAGATTTTTAGATCCAGAGCTCCATGCCAGTTTCCATTAGCGTAGGTCCCAAAACCACCGAATTCGAATTTTGACATCATGCGATTTGCATTTTTCTCCACAAATTTGCATCAAAAATTGAAAGTTTGATATTTTTGAGAACCACTCAAATAACTGCCTCAGCTTAAATGTAAATACTCATGAAGCATTTTTATGAAACTCCACAGACTTTAACAAACAACTTTGCAGAAAAAAATGTGTCGATTCAACTTCACCAAAAAAGGTTAAGACCGTTGAAAGGCAACATACTTTAGCAAAAAACAGCAAAGTACAGTAAACCCCCCGACATGCGCGGAATCCCTTGACGGTGGTCTCAAATGATATATGGGCATTGACCTTTGTTGTTTCATCAGAAAATATCTCGTGATCCCTCGTATATAGGAAGTTACTTCCTTCAGCAATGTTGTTCAGTAGATAAAGGCCTTGAGGATGGTAAAAGCTCAGAGTTATCTCACTACGCGGCGCGAGTATATGTATGTAAACTTCCTTTATAAGCTTAATTTCTCGAGATCCTTGACATATACCAAGTTGACGTCTTTGACAAAAAGGTTTAGTCGATTGAGGTCCTTTGGATTGTGTTAATATTAATTCAGAACTCATCCGCAACGTGGCGCTAGTGTACATGTGAACTTTGTGTATTACCTGTATTTTGAGATCTAGATCGTGTATAAATTTACTGTTTTCAGGAATGTTAGTTGTAAAATTATGAGCTACCAGACGCTCGACTCAACAGCTCAGAATTATCTCTCTCCGTGGCATTAGTGTGCATGTAAACTTACTGTATAATCTGGATCTCGAGATTATTGATTAAAATGTATTCGAGAGGTCAGAGCTTTTTGAATGGTGTACACATTAGATCAGAATTCGTCCACTATGTAGCACTAGTGTTCATGTGAACTTTTTGTGATATCTGTATTTTGATATCTAGATCATGTTTGAATTCATTGTTTTCAGGAAATGCTTACTCGAGTAATCATGGTGACAGTGGTGACTTCACAGTTCCTAATTATTTCACTGCGTGGCGCTGGTATGCCTGTGAACTATGTAATAAATGTTCATCGCTAGTGCACATAAGAAGCTTATAACCTCAATATGTTTTTTTTTTTGGTACGTTCTTCTGACAACTTCGGGTTAGTCCTTCAGAGAAGTTCTTCACAAAACATCGGGTAAATCTTTCAGAGAATTTCATGGAAGTTCTTCAGAGAACTTCTTGGAAGTTTTTCAGAGAACTCCTAGGAAGTTTTTCAAAGAACTTCATGGAAGTTCTTCAGAGATGCCGCCGTATACCGCCGTCGAATGCCTCTACTACTTTCTAAATCCTAAGGAAATTATGAAAAAATAAATAGAATGTGGAATTTGGATGAAAAACTTCCTATTATTATTTGTTTATTTTTATCGCAAAATTTTAAATACTTACAGTTCAATGGCGATGGTATGTGCTCATTTCGGCCTGAGCCATTCATCAAAACTACAATTTTGTAGTGAAAACGGTTTTCTACAAAAAAAGACTTCTTTTTGTAGAAAAGTCACGTTTTTTCGTTTTTTTTATAAATAAGTTATGTTTTTACAGGGAGGGAATTAGAAACTGTCCACAAAAAAACTGTTCCATCCCAAGTTACATTGCCAAAACCATCCATCTTCGTTATGTTTTATTATAGTTTTATGAAAGCAACTAGAAATCAATTTGGTTTTATTATGGCACTAAGAGGTGCCATTAGGTTTCATATTTAAGTCAGTGTTTTGAGAACCTACACAGCTTGTTTACAACGATCTTGTAACCTTGTTTTCTCACATACCTTTTACTCATATCAAAGGGTTTATTTCGGCTTTACGAACTCGTAAAATGCTGTTTTGAAATGCCGTTTTAGGACTCATTCATATTATCTTACTGGTCAGTAGAAAAAGCATGTTCAACCCATTTGGCCTCCAATAAATTTATTAAACGGCAAATTGGTTTTATAGTAGTCATTGCAGAGATAAATTGGCTTTTTGGGAAAACTATGCTTTTTCCAATCACCATATTGAAATATAAGAAACAATTGAAATGCGGAAAAATTAATGCAAACATTTTAAATGTAAAGCAAATGAACAGTCGATCGGAGAAAAATTTCAGCAGTTTTTTAGATAACCTTTATAAATTCCATCAATTTTCCGGAAACTTAAAATTGATTTATCGAATATATTTGTTTTCAGTTTGTTTTTGTTGTTGTAAGCTCACATAATTTCCGAGGCACATTAGTTTTCGGCGCTTATCGTGCCAATATTCACCATAAAATTAAATACCATATGATATGAAGCATGCTACGCTGTAAAATACTTAATTTGTTTTGGATATTTTGCTATCAAACAAAATTTCCTGCATCACTAGAACTTTTTTCTTAGATATTATTTGCTGCTAAATGAATCAGAAGAGCAGAGAATCGAACAAAGCAGAACAACAAAAGCCAACCACGAAATCATAGTGAAGTTTGACAGCTGTGGCCATTTGGCCATATGTTGGTTGTCATGGCAGCCAAAAGTTTTATTTTATGAAGGTTCTCGAGTGGTCATAATATCATTCACTAGAACATTTTCAAAATCTTTATTGTATTATAAAGGTTATATTAACTTGTTTGCACACTTATTTGTCTGTAGATTGGGCTACTTTGAACAAATTTCGGGTTTAAAAAAGAATAGAGGAGGTGTTGGTAGACAAAACAGTTTTGAAAGTAGTTTTATCAACAAAGCCGGGAGGAGTGCTATACGGCTGGAATAAAACTAAAATTGTTACTTGGGATGTCCATACAAAATTTGAGACAATGGAAGGTGGAAGGGAGATAAAAATTGTTATTTTTGCATGTCGAACGAGAACGAGCTAAAACGAGGATTTTTCATATATTCAAAAGTTGAGGTCAAAACGCGTGATTGCGATCAAAGTAATTTAGAGATATGTTTCACTAATGTGAATGTATAATGGCATTGAAAGACTCACTTTGTAGCAATGTAAAAGTGGATTTAAAATGCAAAGTGGTTACTTGGGTAGGCAGTATTCAGGAAAGTTTGGAATTGAACTGCATATTTCATGAAATCTTTGTTAATGAACTTTCATGCACAGTTTGAATGAATCATGCAGTTTTATGCGTTATTTAATGCACATATGTAGAATGCTAGATATGGCATGAATTAATAGGATATTTCATGTAAATTAAATCCAGATACCGTCTAGATCAGGCCTGTTGTATGGAAGATTGCAAACAATTTTGTTGTTTTCGCTTGCTCTGGCTAGCAATTTAGCGAGGGGAACTTTTACTTTTGAGAGTGTTGCAATATTCAAGTGTGTGTTTCAATACATTTCGAAACCTTCCAGGTCCACAATATTATATTGCCGTCGTAAGGGAGGAAAGCCATCAATTCACTAAATTTCCCTCAGCCTAGGCCCATCAAAGTTACTGGGCGATTGTGATAAAAGCTTTCAATAAGCTTGATAGAACAGCTAGAAATATGCAGGAGTTGAAACAACAATTTAGATAAAGCGTCAACAAATATGATGAAGCACTTGTCCGGAACAGTTTTTTTTTTGTTTATGATTTGCAAGAAAAATATGGCAATAACTTATTTTCTATGCAGCTATAAACACCTACGAACTCACAAAGAAACTGTTGCAAACCAATCAATTTCAAAGCTATTCCTAGGCTCACGCAATCGATCGGGGCTGGAACTTAAACGCGTCACAATCCATTCCAACTAGGCTTCCTCTAGCAATGCACCATCGGTTCTGAACGCACTTTTCGAATTCCGAATGCCTACACGCACGTGTGTAACCACGAACGACGGTTGCTAGAACTCGACCACCGACATGTACGGTCAATTTGATTGACCATTTTCAAATTGGCCACTTTCGGACAGGCAGCAGCCAGTCAGTCAAAGTCTGAGACCTTCATTTTTTCAATTATTCATGTTTGGATGTATAACCGACCAGAGCGCGGCTGACCAAGCGACTGTCTGATTGCCTTTCTGACTGCCCGACCGCATTAGGGCGATTTGAACCGGATCCTCTGAAACCTACTTCAAACGAACGTGCTACGTACCCATAGGGTACATTTCCAACGCACCAGTTCAGAACGTCGGTTTCATTGCACTTGGCTGCGAATCTACGACGAATGTTGGAAAATTATACAATTTTACGACCCGACTCCGCTAGAGGTGAAAGGTAAACTTGCGGCTCGCCGAGGAACAGCGGCCAAAAGCCTGTGAGCGATTTACCATAAATGATTTGGTTTTTCGAGAGCATCAGCTCGAAACTGAGTTGAAAACGACAACTCACTACTCCTCGGGCGCATACCCGATTCGATTGGCCTGTTGGACGAGTGGTAAATGGCGCGCGGTGATTGATTAACTAATCAATTATCCCGGCTAAAAGGGGTTTCGCTAAATTCAATTAGCACAAGGTCTTCTTTGGGGTGTTTAACAAGACGTTCGTTTTGGTGGGTGTAGTTGACGTATGGAGTCGCTATCGTGCTGTTTGGTTCGGTTAAAAACCAGAAACCATTGCCCATAAGCATGGGTGGTTCAGTGGTAGAATGCTCGCCTGCCACGCGGGCGGCCCGGGTTCGATTCCCGGCCGATGCAGAGTGAAATATTTTGATTCAATCTATTCTTAGTTTGTCTGCTTACATATCCCAGTATTGTATTGAAATTGGAATGAAACCTAGTTTAAAAAATATACTTCGCTTTGTTGTTTACTAATAATTTATATTTGACTCATGCATTACCATTGTAGTATGATTTCAAGATGAAGTTTGATTGTTTCAAATAAATTTCTCTTTGGATATGTGAAACTTGTAGTTGCTAGGAAGCACATTGCAACATATCCTAAAAATGCAATCTTGTTTATTTTTCAGTATTCTGAACCCATTTTGTAACTAAGATATCGAAACCCATTTTGTAACTAACTCTAGCAAGGTTACCAACAAGCAACCCTAGGAGTGGACAGCAATTTCTGTTAGAACCAAAGATGTGAAGAGGTTGATAGGTCCGATAACGTTCGGCAGACGGGGGAATTGAATAACTAGAAATAGTTTGAAATTGAGCGTAGGGCATTTGTAAAGTAGTATTTTGAAGCAAGCACACAATCATTTGCCATTCATCGCCATGCGCGGGATAGGTCAAGGTAGGAACGACACCTTGACTGGCTATAGACTGGCAAACAGACGTATCTGATTTTGTGAACAAAGAGGGGAAGCAAGATTCAAACCTAAATTTCTCAAAACTCTCAGCACCCTCACGGAAAGTCGCATCACCATCATGTTAGCGAAATGTTATTTCTTGTGTTGGTGGCCCTAGTTTGCAAGAAAGTGATAAGCGTTTCAAGAATTTAATGTTTGAATCTTACTTCCCCTCTTTGTTTATAAATTCAGATACGTCTGTTTGAAAAAGTACTCGAGAAGTGATTTCTACTATTATAGTAACATTGTTTTAAATTGATTATTAGTTGGTTGAAACTACAAGTCTCGTTATTTTCAATCTTAAAAAGGTTTGTTCAAAGCAAACATTTAATTGCTCGGGACAGTTCTCTTATAGCTGTTTGAAATATGTTGACCTCAGGTTGAAATAACCTTAATAATCGGTAAAAATGAGGTAAGGTTAATACCAACATCTGATATAGTGAAAAACTAACTTCATGATCAGTTTGCGTTATTTTATGTCAGCAGCTTATGTTTGGTGTGAACTTAGTGATTTAGAGTGATTTTTTTTATTCAAAGTTATTTAATTTTAACTATATAATAGTTACATGTGTATGGTAACAAAAATTAATAAATCGCCATACAATCGGGAGAGCATAAAGTTATTTTTTTATCTGCTATGAGACTTTAACTGCCAGTTAGCACATATTTCTCCATGAGCTATGGTATTTCCTATGCATAGGGCAGTTTTGCGTTTATCGGTAGTTTAGCTAAAGAAATGAATGAAACGGGAGGTATAGTAATAATTTGATTTGATTTCAACAAATTAATTGTTTATTTTAAACATTATTGTTGGTTCCAATAACCGATTCGATGTATATTCAAACAACAAGTTTGTTTCTTTCATGCTAAATTTAAATTGAAACAAGCTTTGAGTTTTGTTTGACTTTACCTAAGATTCATCAGCTGTCGAAATTTAACAACCAATATTATGATCATTTCAAATAAATGTTGGTTAAATTTAGATTGAGTTCCGGAACAGAAACAACCTAAATTTTTAGTTTATTCCAAGCATTCTGGTATGTTATAGTAAACCAAATATGAGTTTAGGCATTTTTCAATACTGAAATTTTATTAATGCAACCTGAAATATTGTTGTTGATACCATACATTTTTCTTCATGTAGTAAAATATTCATTAGTGTGCTGTTTGTCCTAGTGCAGCAAGACTGTGTGGGTCGATTAAAACAAAATTGAAATTCATTGGAACATAAGCGGATTTGCCTTAAATTTCATTCATGTTCAATCGTCCCAAAAATCACACTTCGTCATGTACGTTTATATTCACAACTAACGTTTAACACATACTTCTGATAACACTATACGAATGCTATGTTGAGCGTTTCCAGATGAAATCAGCCGGAAAAAGTCAAAATCTTGCACGACCCTCTTCGATTTGGATGAAACTTTGCACATGTCTTCGGAATTGGTGATGATGGATTTTCCGCGGGTTAAGGGAATTTTTTGACTCAAGACATTTTTTTCAAAAGGGCGTATGTGTTTTGTCATGCGTATTTTTCAAAAAATCATAACTCGAAAACCGTTGGTTGTAATAAAATTGCGTCTGAGAAGAAGTTGTAGTTAATTAATTTGACTTTATGAAAAAAATATGTACACTGTAAAAAAAAAAATTTTTTTCTTCAAAAAAATCAAAAATTAAACTTAAAAATCAATTAGCAAATCTGTCCAACGTACGATTTTTATAATTTTTTTTTTCAAAAAGACTTTAAGTCATAAGAAAAAGAATAAAAGTTGTTTTACGATGGAGCAACTTAAGATAAAAAAGTTCTTAGAAGTAAGAAAAATTCAAGTTTTTTTCCAATTTGTTGTTTTTGCATAAATAACCATATTTTAATAATATAATACGATTTTTCTAGTGATTTTAAACAAAAATGCTCTTGGTGAGCAACATTCTATATGTACCCGTTTTCGAGATAATTTGAAAGTAATGTCGAAAAAATGGCTTTTTCCATGAAAATATCCCTTTTTCAAAAGTTAGTCGTGATTGTCCATCTTCAAAAGTATTTTTTTCAAATTGTACATAAAATTTTCAACAACTATCCTTTTGACACCAAGAAGATTGAACATCTTCTTAATTAACGAAATTAACGAATCTTAATTACCAAATAAAAATTTTGAGTTTTTTTTTTGTTCATACATGATTTATTTATTTTTTCTACTATTTTAAAAAAAAATTGTATTTACATTTTTACAAACACTATTTCCTAACATTCCTATAAATATTATGAAAACTCAGTATTTCGTCAGTTGAAAATATTTTCGCAGCGATTTTGTTATCTGCAACTGGAATGAAGGAGTGATATTTCTGTGTACCAGGAATCATTTTTGTTTGCTGATAACTACCACCCCATTCTGCAGCTCCCTCTTCATATTCTTCTTGTGAAACATAGCAAAATGATATTTTTGTGAAATTTTCTTGATTTCTCTTAATAGCCCAATCATACAAAGTTTTCGCACTTGTTATTGGATGTTCATGTTGTTTGGCCAAGCTTGCTCTTGTTGCCATTCGTTTTAATGTGCCGCCAATTGCATCACATGGTCCCTTACCATGTGAAGTTGCGAAAAAATGCCACTCAGAATCAATGTTGTATTTCTCTTTAAACTTGCAGAGGCTTGCAAATTTTTTTCTATTTTTGTATTGGGAAGCAGCCCCATCAGACATAAAAATGGCCTTTTTTATATTCATTAGTTGATTTAAATACGTTAGTAATTTAGAAATAAATACTTGTACCGCAATTGTATCATGTCTTAGAACTTCTGATATTACAACAAAACTTAGATTTTTAAGCATTCCTGACTCCATATAATAAATAACAAACGGATGAATTGTAGCCTGATCATTGTTCCAATGATGACTTTGAACAGCATCCTGAAGTACAAATGAATAATTCTCTGCAAAATCGCAAATAATAACTACTTCTCCTTCTTTTAATGAAGACTTTGTATCTTTTAAAAATTTAGATTGCTTTGTTTTTATATAATCATGAGTTAATAGTTTTTCTAATTTCTCGCTAAAATATTCAACAAATTCATCGACAGGTTTTAATAGCGTTTCTAAATTACATCTATCAGTTGTAATCCATTGTTCGAACGATATCTCAGACAAGTTATGTTTCTCAAGTTCTTTTAAAAATCTTATCTCAAATTCTGACAGCGTGGGACAATTTTCGCATTCACGGAGGTAACAATATTTTGATCTTGATGATGAATTACACAATAACTTCTCAAAATGTTGATTACAATCAGTGTTGAATGAATATTTTTTTAAACTGTGAAGCATTAAATCAATATTTTCGTGAATTGCGCAAACACAAACGTTGTGAGAACCTGAAGCATTTAGCAATTTACAATGTTTTGGTCGTAATGCTGCAAAAGTACTAAATCCAATTTTATGTTCACTGACTTCTTTAAATCGAGTGAAAGTTTCTCTAAGTGATGAAAGTAATAACCGTTTTTGAATTTGTTGACGCTTACCATTAGTGTTTACAGAGACATAATCTCTTTGTCCCGGCATGGCTCTGCTGATGTCGTCCTCGTCAAAAAATTGTATCACTTGATTCTTTATATCCGGATTCAAACGATTCCCCGATCTGTCGTTGGGGGTAGCCAATACTCCATTTTCGGCTGCCAATTCTTTTGCTTGTAATGCAAGGTATTTGTTTGTTTCAAATTTGCTCGTTATCTGCTGAATCGTCCACGAATTAGGCAAAACTGTTAATATACGTATTTTATCTATTCTCGAACAATCTGGTTCTATGAATTTTTCTTTCAATTTGGAAATAATTTCATCATATTCCACAACCTTTGTTTTCAATGTAGCTAACTCTTCGACTTCTTCTTGTGGTGGTAAGCTGAATAGATATTTTCTAATACCTGCTACAATTTCGGCAAATTTTTGCCGACGGTATTTATCGTTTTTAAATTCTCTAATGGATATCGGAGACACATTTATTCCTGCAATTCCATTATTGAATAACTCAATGTTGTGTATCCTGGAATAATCCGGTAGGTCACTGTCCTGAGAAGATGCCGAGGTAATTGAAGCTGCCGATGGTATTTCCTCCAAATCGTTCCGTGATGTGGTTGGTGCTTCGTCATGTCCACCGTTTTCTGGTTGCTCCACTCTTTCGACAGGATTACGACGATACGAATATAACCGACATGAATCACAAATTCTTAATGACGTGTCCAAATGGACCGTACACTGCATGGATAAAAGTTTTTCAATTAACTTGTCAGTTAAATTTCTAAGTTTAGGCGAACACCGTCTCCCGATTTCACGAAAAGGTTTACAACAATGCTTTGTTTCGAGTTCCATTTCAAATCGTTTTACACTTTACGCTACTTATGAAAGACACTGTTAAACTGATGTCATGACTTTGTAATGTAATCCTTTTTATACGTACTAGGTACGCACTTTAGGTACTTTTTTGAAATATTGGTATGTGCAGGGGTATGCATGTAAATTATATTTTCTGTCAACACCAAAGGGAATGCATGAATAGGTATAAATGGGCGTAACAATTGTATTCTTACTGGTATAAACAGTTTAACTAATTAAATACATTATGTTTCTACCTGAACAAAATACGCTTGTACACTAACATGAATACTAATTATTTTTGTTTCGGGTTAGGTTTTCATAATATACTGTAAGTAAAAGCAGCAAATTTTGTCGTGTTACCTACAGTAAATATCAGGAATCAGTTTGTCTAGTATTCTCGGTAATAAAAGGTATATTGTAGAAAATTTTATGTACAATTTGAAAAGAATACTTTTGCAGATGGACAATCACGACTAACATTTGAAAAAGGGATATTTTCATGGAAAAAGCCATTTTTTCGACATTAATTTCAAATTATCTCGAAAACGGATACATTTAGAATGTTGCTCACCAAGAGCATTTTTGTTTAAAATCACTAGAAAAATCGTATTATATTATTAAAATATGGTTATTTATGCAAAAACAACAAATTAGAAAAAAATGAATTTTTCTTACTTCTAAGAACTTTTTTATCTTAAGTTGCTCCATCGTAGAACAACTTTTATTCTTCTTCTTATGACTCAAAGCCTTTTTGAAAAAAAAAATTATAAAAATCGTACGTTGGACAGATTTGCTAATTGATTTTTAAGTTTAATTTTTGATTTTTTTTTGAAGAAAAAAATTTTTTTTTTACAGTGTACATATTTTTTTCATAAAGTCAAATTAATTAACTACAACTTCTTCTCAGACGCAATTTTATTACAACCAACGGTTTTCGAGTTATGATTTTTTGAAAAATACGCATGACAAAACACATACGCCCTTTTGAAAAAAATGTCTTGAGTCAAAAAATTCCCTTAACCCGCGGAAAATCCATCGTCACCAATTCCGAAGACATGTGCAAAGTTTCATCCAAATCGGAGAGGGTCGAGTTCAGTCATTTGCTCATTTGGCAGAGAAATGCTCAGTCATTTCGGGAGCCTTTGAAATTTTTCGCGATTTGCATCTGTGGCTTTCTAATTCTTGGCGGAAAACCGGTTGAAAAATCTCGCACAAATGGGTTAGTTAACAGTTAGTCCAAGATATTTGAACCAGTCTATTCAACATGACAAGAGCCGCCAAGTTGGTACTTACAAGTGTCACCCGGACCGAGATTCGTTAATAAATTTCCCCCACACCGGCTACCGACCACTTCAACCCACAGGAGGAGAACCTTGCCGACAACTCGACACCTGAGGAAGCCTAATGCATACAGGGTCACACCAAATCGACACTGCTGGCCACTGCCGACAACCGAACGATCCAATAAGGTCTGTTAATTTTCGAACCTTCGACACCTCCGGGGTGATATTTGTGTTTCCCTTTTTTGTACAGCCGCGACACGATATGTGTGTGATTCCGAAAAGGTATTCCGATTCGAACTCAGATACCTCGAGTGGGTAGCTGGAAACAAACGTGGAAGAGATATGTGTTCAGTTCAGAAGTCATAACAATATTTTCATAAATCACCAATGCTGCTGCTGCCGCCGACAGTCGCGATGCTGGGGGGCGAGTAAGCGGTATACTGTATGAAAAAAAAATGTTCTTTTAGAGTGCAGACCGCAAGCGCAACCAGTGTGCGGCTCATTTGGAGCAAATTCATTGACATAGGTGCCCTGAGCTGGTCGGGCTTGTTGACGGTTGTTAGGTGGTTATGTAGCTGCCGGTGAACGGCACCTTGCAGGTCATCGCCAGGGGGTAAAGTCACCGTCGTTCATTCCGTGAGTTTGTAGCAATTTTGTCCGTTCTTGGACTCAAATTTTGCTTCAAAACATAAACATTAACCTTTCTCCGCTTATTCCAATCCGAACCCAAACGAATTGCTCAAAACTGTAATAAACTTTCTTCTAATTTTGTTAGCTCGTTACCGAGCTTATTTTATATGGCTCGCGCAGGAACTCGTAGTGAGCGAACGACAATGGAGATGGTATCAAAGCGCAAACACTTACGATCAGCTGCGATGGCAATCAGAGTACGGGCCGGCATCAACCAGTCATCCATCTCCCACGATGAGCGACCATCAGCAAGCTTGAGCTGTTTCTATTGCCTGTTGAGGGGAGAGGGTCATACCTTACCGTACACAAAGCACTAGTGAAGACCATTAAATTGGGCGTAAAATCGATTCGATGCTATCGCACAGTGGTCGCTGTTTCCACTCTCTATTTCTTCCAGAAGAGATACCCCACAACATATGTGTGTCTACGTGGGTTAGTGTAGGTCCGATTGGAATCGATTGGCCGCGCGCTTAGCCAGATCGTATGTAGTGTCCTAGGGCCGTTGATTGCCGGTGGCCTGGATTGTAAATTAACCGTGGAACCGGGCTTGCCAGCACATGTGAAGAGAGTTTCTTTTGGAATGAAATTCCCTATGAAATCGAATAACGTGATATGTCACAAGAAGCGTGAGAATGTTTAATTGATCAGTTAGTATTTTGATTTTCATAGGGTTTTCATGAGGGTTATGCATAGCAAAAAAACAAGAAGAAGAGTTTAAAAAGGCCGATAATGGCAGACCGTAATTCATGAGAAATTTTACATTGCAGTCATTAGACACATCAGTCAAGTAATGGGTTTGAGTAATGAGTAATGAGCAATTTTCAATAACTAGCATTATGGATGTGGAATTTAAGGAAAATGACTAATCCTTCTTCATGCATGTTTAAGGTATCAATCAATACTCACAGGATTGGTAAATGACGGTAAAATGGGTTACATTGTTACTTCACGTACCTGCATGAGATAAAAGAGATCCAACTGTCCCTACCTTCATTGCAAGGAGTGAGTATTATCCCTATAATAATAGGTGGGGTAAAAAGTTACCTCCTTAATCGTCAAAATGCGATGGTGCTGCAAAAAAGGTTATAGTGCCTAATAGTCCGTTCATATTTAGGCATACACGCCAAATTTCAGTGCGATACTGCCCTTAGTTTTATTTTGACAGCTAATTGTTGTTGGCATCATGTTGAATATGGATAAAAACGATTTTCGTTCTCTCATAGAACATTACTTTCTGAGAGGCAAAACGGCGAAGGATGCAAAAGAAAAGTTAAATAGTGGTTTCGAGAGTTTTGTGGTAGCCGCAATCTACTACCGATCAAGTCCACAGCGGCAGGCCCTCCGATGCGGTTACAGAGGGTGCAGAGTTCATGAAATGGTGTTGCCTGACCGGAAAGTGAAGGTGCGTGAGCTAGCAGATGCCACAAAGATTAGTACAGATCGTACACGCCATATTTTGGGCGACATTCTGAAAAAGTTATCCTGCCACTGGGTGCCACGCATGCTCACTCCTGACCAAAAACACAAACGCGAGAGCACTTCGAAACAGTGTTTGGACTTGCTAATGCAGAATTGGAAGGACTTTTGACATCGATTGGTAACTATTGATTAAACCTGGATCCACTATTACACACCAGCAAACAGACCCGGCAATGGACTGAAGCCAGCACGAGTGCTCTGAAACAGCCTAGGGAGGCTCAATGGGTCAGATATATTTTGACGTCAGTTTTCTGGGATTGTCGTGGCATACTCTTCGTGGACTATCTCTAAAAGAATAAATCCATCAACAGCGACTATTATTGGAGCGATTGAAGGCCGAAATTGCTGCAAAACGGCCTCACATGAAGAGAAAAAAAAATTTCATCAATATTTGATTAAATTTATTTTATTGTTTTCAGTTAATCTAAAAAAAGTTTCTCTATTTGTTACTATAAACCACCCACCCTTGTGAGTGACCCCAACAGCATCCTTACTGTTGGTTTAAGTCGGTCCTCAAACTCTATATTTTTAATGTATTCTTGTATTCCATTGAAATAAACCATCCACACTTGTAAGTGGCCCCAACAGCATCCCTACCGTTGGTTTAAATCGGTCCTCATACTCGATGTTATAAAAAAAATTGTATTCTGCTGAAATAAACCACCCACACTTGTGAGTGGCCCCAACAACATCCTTACTTAAATCGGTTCCAAAATTTGAATAACTTTAATGTGGTTTAAATCGGTCCTCAAATTGGATATTTTAACATATTCTTGTATTCCATTGAAATAAACCACCCACCCTTGTGAGTGGCCCCAATAGCATCCTTACTATTGGTTTAAATCAGTCCTCAAACTCGATGTTTTTAAGGTATTTTTGTATTCCATTGAAATAAACCACCCACCCTTGTGAGTGGCCCCAACAGCATCCCTACCGTTGGTTTAAATCGGTCCTCATACTCGATGTTATAAAAAAAATGTATTCTGCTGAAATAAACCACCCACACTTGTGAGTGGCCCAAACTTACTGTTGGTTTAAATCGGTTCCAAAATTTGAATAACTTTAATGTGCATCTCTGTACAGAGAATATATCGGGAACATAGTAAAAGGGCGAACACGAAATTATTGCGACACCGAAAATGTCATGCCAATTTTCTTATAATGTTTAGAATCAAACCAAAATTTTAGGGTAGTTTTATACATATATTTACTTCAAAAATCAAAAGAAAAGTTAATCGATGGAGCCTTGAGTGTAAAATTGAACGCATTTTCGCTTGATGCCCTCCATCAAAGTCTTTACAGTGTCATCCGGTACCAGTTTCTCAGTTTTTTTTTCCATTTTCTTAACATGTCCTTCTCGTCTTTGGCTGTCTTCTTGCTCTTCCGAAGTTCCCGCTTCATCATTGCCCAGTACTGCTCCACCGGGCGCAGCTCCGGACAGTTTGGCGGATTCATGTCCTTTGGAACAAAATGGACAGAATTGGCCTCATACCACTCCAGGACACTTTTAGAATAGTGGCATGATGCCAAATCTGGCCAAAATAGCGGAGCTTCGTCGTGCTGCTGCAAGAACGGCAAAAGGCGCTTCTCGAGGCACTCAGATTTGTAGATCTCGCCATTTACTGTGCCCTTTGTCACGAAAGGCTCACTCTTCAGTCCGCAAGAGCAGATGGCCTACCAAATGAGATATTTGGAGTCGAACTTCGACATTTTCTTCTTCTTAAATTTGTCGTCCACATAGAACTTGCTCTTGCCGGAGAAAAACTCCAAACCCGGAATTTGCTTAGAATCGGCTTTTATATACGTTTCGTCGTCCATCACACAGCAGCCATATTTTGTCAGCATCTTCTCGTAGAGCTTCCGTGTCCGAGTTTTAGCCGTCGATTGTTGCCGCTCATCGCGGTTTGGGAAGTTCTGTACCTTGTATGTATGTAGTCCAGCTCTCTTCTTTGCATTCTGGACGTAGCTCTGCGACATGCCGATCTTTTTAGAAAAATCACGGCTTGAGACGTTGGGATTTGCTTTAATCATCCGCTTCACCTTTCCCTCCGTCTTTTTGTTCTCCGGTCCCGGTTTTCTTCCAGCTCCTTTGCCGTGGTCCAACGTCAACCGCTCCTGGAACCGCTTCAACACTCTGGAGACGGTTGAATGGTAAATGTTCAACATTTTTCCCAACTGCCGGTGCGACAGGTCAGGACATTCCAGGTGTTTGGAAAGAATTTGTTCTCTTGACTCGCGTTGGTTCACCTTTATTTTCGTTGAATCGAAAAACACGACTTCGAGTTTGACAGCATGTAAACAATACACATCAATGAGAAAGTGTGCAAAATTTGGTTGATTTTTACCCAATGGTAAAAAAGTTATGCCCTGTTGAATGTGTCGCAATAATTTCGTGTTCGCCCTTTAAATATCTTATTCGCTGGCGACGTCAGTTGAATTCAGCACACCGTTTACCAAAACCGAATCCCGCTGCAAACCCAACCATTTTATCCAAAATCCCAGTGATTTCTCGTGGAAGTGCAGAGGTGATCTCGGCTTCCAATAGAGCGAGTATCACGTCAACATATTTCTACCCATTCCCTACTTGACCTGCATTCGGGCGAGGCCGGCGCCGGTATTGCCTTGGTTTGGGATCACCAGTTTTTACACATTGAGGATGTATGCTGATCCCAAGCATCATCTTTTGGTTCTCTGTGTAATAACAGCTGATCTGGCAATAACGGATGAGCAACCTCGGGCGGTCAATCATGCTCATGCTCATGCTCATAAACTTTCTCTATTTCTTACTTTTTATTTCAACCGACGCAACTCACTTATTCCGGAACATCTTTCTACTACCTTTACTTCAACTTATTCTCAACTAACCAAGAGTGCAAATGACAGGCAATAGCTTCTTCCTCAATCACATTTATTACCGTTTAATGACTACTCATAAAAACCGATTCTACTTGATCTTACTAATTTTATTCATAATTTTTTCCTTATTATTTTTACATGCGATTTGCGTTTTCCTTTTATGTATTCATTTATTATGTTAATCATTGATTTTGTATATTTTTTATTTCTTTTTTGACGTTGGGCTACGTCTTTGTTTTCAATACAAGGGTACACGTTAGGAGAACGAAAATTTGAAGCGTCACGAAATTTGCTTAGGTTTTAAACTTAATAACTAATTCATTTCATGATCGATTTTCAAAATCTTTGTTACAATCTATCTGGAATATTTCTACGCATCAGTTTAAATTGAAGTTGATTGATTGTAACATAAATCTATCAAAAATAACGTAAATACAAGGTGATGTCTTATAATGTCAATTTTTCAGAGTAAATTTACCAAATGCACAGTATAATCCTAGCACAGACTTCATATTTAAGTAAGGAACGTCTCAAAGGCAGCCATAAATGATATATAACGGGTACACCTTCACATTTTGATTTAGTAAGCCAAGACCAACTCCGCCGCTTAGTTCGCTCGTCCAGATTTCGGTTCCATCTCAACTTATCACCCCTGTTGAAAAGGCCCACGCACTATGACAACACTTTGTGAACTCACACAACCTTGTCCAATCTAATTAGGTGCGCAACTAAGTTCTCGCTGTTTTTTTTTTTTTTTTGGTGAAAAGGGAACTTTATTTTGAAAACAAAGGTTACAAACGAATTATTCAAAGTATTGCCCATCACTAGCTACGACTTTTTCCCATCTTTCTGGTAGAACGTGAATACCATTTCGATAGAACTGTTCGTCTTTTGATGCTATCCAAGAATCAAGCCATTTTGAGATGTCATCATATGAGTGAAATTGCTGACCAGTGAGACCATGTGCCATCGAATGGAATAAGTAATAATCGGACGGTGCAATATCAGGAGAATATGGCGGTTGGGGTAGGACTTCCCATTTGAGCGTTTCCAAGTAGGTTTTCACGGGTTTCGCAACGTGAGGTCGAGCGTTGTCATGCTGAAGAATCACTTTTTCGTGTCTGTGCTCGTATTGTGGCCGTTTTTCGTGCAGTGCTCGGCTCAATCGCATCAATTGAGTTCGATACCGTTCCCCGGTAATGGTTTCGTTTGGTTTCAACAGCTCATAATAAATAACACCAACTTGGTCCCACCAAATACACAGCATAACCTTCGCAGCGTGAATATTCGGCCTAGGCGACGATGTTGAAGCATGCCCGGGCAGTCCCCATGAATGTTTCCGTTTTGGGTTACTGTAATGAATCCATTTTTCGTCACCCGTCACAATGCGATGTAGAAGACTCTTTCTTTTTTGCCGCTGGAGCAGTTGTTCACAGACGAAAAAACGACGCCTAACATCTCTTGGCTTCAAATCGTAAGGAACCCAAGTTCCTTGCTTTTGAATCATTCCCAACGCATGCAATCGCTTAGAAACGGCTTGGCGGGAAACTCCTAATCCTGAACCAAGCTCTTCTTGCGTTTGACACGGATCCTCATCGAGCAATGCCTCCAATTCAGAGTCTTCGAAGTTTTTTGGCCTTCCTTCACGCGGACGATCATCAACACTGAAATCACCGTTTTTGAAGCGACGAAACCAATCACGACACGTTGTTTCACTCAGAGCAGCATCACCGTAAACTTTTTGGAGCTCTCGATGTGCTTCAGCCGCCGTTTTCTTAGAATGAAAGAAGAAAATCAACACTTCCCGCAAATGACGATTATTTGGCACGAAATCAGACATCTTCAAACAACCAAAATATATAACAGTAAACCAAAATCACTGATTTGGCAAAGCGGTTTGTTTACCATATGTCTGAGCTTGGTTTATGACGCTTGAGATGTACAACATTCGACCAGCACTTATTACTGGCGCCATCTATTGCTAAACAGCGGGAACTTAGTTGCGCACCTGAGCCCACATGAGCCTGCGGTTACGGAGGCAATGTCTAGAGTCGCCGAAACGCCAATAGTTGTCCCTGACGACAGTAGTATATCGGCTAATGAGGTGATAGCTGCCATAAAGTGAACCAAGAACATGAAAGCCGCTGATGTCGACGGCGTCATCAACTTCGAATTGAAAAACTTGAGTGTTGATTTCTTCCGACACCTTGCAGTGGTTTTTAACAGAAGTTGGGAGCTTGGTTACTTTTCATCCTGCTGGAAAATAGCCAAAGTAATCCCTATTCGCAAGCCTGGCAAAGATCCTTCCAGTGCTAAAAGCTATCGCCCCATCAGTCTTTTGTCCTCCATCTCTAAGCTGTTCGAAAAGCTGATCCTCAGCCGATTACTGGATTATGCAAACCAGAATAACATTTTCCTTCAGGAACAATTTGGGTTCAGGAATGGTCACTCTACCATCCACCAACTGACGCGAGTTACTAACATCCTCAAACGGAACAGGTCCGTTAGAAAGACATCTGCCATGGCATTGTTGGACGTCGAAAAGGCGTTCGACAAGGTCTGGCACGATGATCTGGTGTTTAAGCTGCATCCATACAACTTCCCGATATATCTTGTTAAGATCATCAAGAACTATCTATTGGACAGATCATTCCGGGTCTTCCTGAACAATTCCCATTCTGAAACGTTCAACGTTGATGCTGGTGTTCCCCAGGGTAGCCTCTAAGGCCCTATCTTAATCAACATTTTCACGTCAGATGTTCCTCCCCTACGGGGTGGTGGTATATTGTCAATGTTTGCGGACGACACTTCCAACATCTACAAGGGTCGAGTGATTCGTGCTCTGACTAGAAAGCTTCAGGAGGACCTCAATGTTCTGTCCGATTACTTCAACAGCTGGAAGATTTGTATCAATGCTGCTAAAACTCAGACGATTCTGTTTCCGCATTCGAAGTCACCTCGACTCATTCCGCCACGAGATGTCAAAGTCCACATCTGCAACACTCTGATCGATTGGTCCGGGGAAGTAGTCTACCTTGGTCTCACCCTTGATAGCAAGTTGTTGTTCCGATCGCATGTTGACAAAACATCAAATAAGTGTAGATCAATAGAAAGGCCACTCTATCGACCAAGAACAAGCTTGCGGTCCATAAACAAATCATTCTTCCCGTGGTCGTGTACGGTTTACCAATCTGGAAGAGTTGCGCCAATTGCCACCATCAGAATCTCCAGGTAGTTCAGAACACCATCCTTCGGATGATTCTGAACTGTCCTCCACGAACCAGAATTTTTTAGATCCATCGCCTGGCTGGTCTACAGACTCTCGGCGAGAGAAAAATAATAGTCCTGGAAACGTTAAGAGAATCCTGCCTGAGGTCACCACATCCAATCATCAGACAGCTGATAAACTAGATTTAAGTTATTGTAGTGAGATAGGTTATCAAATTTTTCAAATTAAACTCACTCCCATGAGGGAAAAACAAATGACGTGAAAAAACAACACCAATCAAATGAACACAAAAAAAAACTTATTTTCTGAAGATGTAAAGCCTCTCTGGCTAACCACTTGTACTGAAATATTGAAATGTAATAATTAAACAATAAAAATAAAAACACATTTTAGTAATAGTAGTAATTTTGATTTAGTTTCTCGGCAGTTGTGGAGCTGTTCAGAGCAAGATCTGCTGTAGGAACGCATTTGGTGGCAGCAAGCACCCTGGAGGGTTCACTGGCGAGCAGTCATTGTCCAGAGAGGCGTTGGTGCAGTGCCGATGCTCTCGTCAACCTTGCTGCGAGAAACATGGCTGCTGAAGCCTACGAGTAGGGGGGAAATGCCGCCCGTGACAACAACGCGACAATAATCATCCCACGTCACTTGCAGATGGCCAGATGGCAGATGGCAACGAGAAGGAGCTGAACTAAGAAGACCAAGAAGAAAGCCCAAGTTCCAAAGCGAACCCTGTTTCTCCCCCGTGAACAAAATCCGTCCTTTTCAGGGCGACCAAATCAGTTTGCCAACTAAAGAGTTTGTTTGGTTGGAGTAAATGACAAAGCGTGTTGAACAACCAACGAATGAAACTCTATAACGGATAATTCGCACCGAACTGCAACACGCAGGGTGGCTACAGACTCGGGAAAATCGGGAAATGCGGGAAATGCGGGAAAACTGCGGGAATCAAAAATCATCGGGAAATATGCGGGAAACAGTCGGAAATTTAAAAATCCATCGGGAATTTTTGTCATATAGCAGGAACCATGCTCACACCTTTTTCAAATTGATAATTTAACTAGCCTTTTTGTCATCTACTCGGTCCAATGATCTCATTAACGGAATGAAACAGTGTTTTTCTGCAAATGCAGCATTGCTGAAGAAGATAGCTCAGTGCTCTATAGATGGCCCGGCTGTCAACTGGAAGGCATTAGAATTCACAGGGGAAATCAATTCATACACAATTCCTTCAAACAGGCTTTGTGCAGCCTGTTTCAAAAGGTACCGCTTAGAAGATCTGACTAAACGGCTGTGACAAATTACGCATACAACTTACTTTTGTTTTTATTTTACTTGACTGGAACTCCTTAGGTGATCCTTATAACTGAAGCATCGCCATTGTATGCATTGCTGTAAATTTTAGTGCAATAATTGTCTTTGCAAGCTCTTTACAATATTGTTTTTTCTTATATGCTACACGTGATCCGCCAACCTGGGGTGGTGACCATGTTGTCATTTTTAAAATACCATAAAGTCTCTGTCCATTTGTATAATAGACAAATATTTGTCACTGCAGTGGACAGAAACCTATTGTGTCAGTCACCTTAAAGTCAACCGAATTTCAAACGGAGCTTTCCTTCGGTATTCCAATCAAAAGTGTTCGCTGTTGTGGTTGATGCGGTAGACGATAAGATGCTGGTACCAAAGCAGAGTTTTGTCATCAAGTACGCAGCAATGGTCGAGCCGTTTCTCAGGGAATACCAGACCTAATCTCCTATAGCTCCGTTTCTTTTCGACGATTTGACGGGACTACTTAGAGCAGCTACGGAGAAAATGGCTTAGCCCGAGCGTCTGACAGTCAAAGCAACATCGGTCATAAAAATAGAATTGGTGGAGAGCAATCTTCTGCCAGCCCTAAATTTGGAAGTCGGTTGTGCCTCTAAATCGGCAATCAAGAAAGTGAGAGAATTTGCAGAAATTTACAATAAAGACGTTTCCGCAACGACTGTCGATCTTTTTACTGTGGTTTTTTGAAGAAGTTACTCAATAAAGCTCCTTTGACATTAACCATTAACGCGTTACGTCACCTGCATTAACCCTGATGTTATAACTCACTTCAAGGATATAGCTGAAAAGCGTCTGGAGCTGTATCTGGAAACATTCGTAGATAAAGAATATCTGAGCGCTGCAGTTGCTCAGAAAGTGAGAGAAGAATTTGGCCTGCTGTGCTCAATGCCGTCTTCAAAGACGTTGCTTGACGGAATCCAGAGAAAAAAAGCGTTTGGACACATTTTGGCTAGAACTAATTGGTCATTCCAAGAAGGAGCTGCCAAATTGGACAACATTTGTTAAAAAGGTGCTGTGTGAAAAGTGTCTGGTGGTGAACCAAACTGAAAAGAGTTTGGTAGCTCAGAAAAGGTCTACGAACTGTCAACGACGCTGAAATCACGAAGTCCTCGATACAATATGCACGCAACGCACATGCATCATTTTGTTCTCGAAAACCTCGAATGCTTTACTATTTTTTTTTTTTCGATGTTTATGCTTTTAGAAACTTGAAAGATCAATGACTTATATAGAGCGATCTTTGTTCTCGTTTGCAAAATGAGAGACCAAAGCATGTTACGCAAGAAGCCCGATTTGCGGCTTTTGCCTAATTGAAACAAGTCAGAATTTGAAATGAACAATTTCCTCAAGAACTTCAAAAATATCTATTAATCCAATTTATGTTTACTTATTTTCCCAGTCGAGAAAATTAGGCAAAAATGCGGGAAAAATTCAGGAAAAATGCGGGAATTTTTAAATTAAGATTGTGTGGCCACCCTGAACTCGTCAGACCGACCATGTATACAGACCTATAAAGACTGGACTCGAAAAATTCATTTTATATCGGATACTTCTCAAATTTTCAGGGATTAAATAACTATATATTAGCTATTTGGCATAATTTATTTATTGAATTTCCTCCCTCAAGCTGAATGCTCGTACATTTCTCTTAACACTGCTCATGAGATCTTGGGCGAGGCTTTGTCCATCTTCCTTACACAATTTCTCCCAGTTTTTCTTCAAAGCTTCATCGGTTTTGAATGTTTTTCCGCTTTTCTTCAACTTCTTTTTCATTATCGCTCAAAACTTTTCGATCGGACGATGTGTTGGTGTATTTGGCGGGTTCGCCTTCTTCGGGACCACATTAACGCCCTTCGCTTCGTACCAATCCATTACACGAAGCGAGATCCGGCCAGAATAGCGTGGGACCACGATGAGAGCGGAGGAAGGGCAGCAAGCGCTTCTGCAAGCATTCCTCTCGATAAATTTGCCCGTTTATGGTGCCGGTTGTAACGAACAGCTTGCTGTACCATCCGCACTCGCAGATCGCCTGACGCAACAGGTACTTCTTCGCGAATTTGTGCACCTTTCTCTTCCGGAACTTTTCCGGAACCTCCATGCGGGACGTACCGACAAAAAACTCGAGGCCGGGGATTTGTTTGGTGTCCGCCTTGATATATGTCTCGTCGTCCATGACGAGACAGCCTGGCTTGACCAGCCACTCACGGTACAGCTTCCGCGCACGCAATTTGGCCACCGTGTTTTGCTTGTCAGTCCGGTTTGGCGCCTTTCTGACCTTAAAAACACGTAGCCCAGCCCGCTTCATGGTCTGCTGGACGAACCACTTCGACAAACTGACCTTTTTGGCCACGTCTCGGGTGGAAAGGTTCGGGTTATTCTTAAAGTACTGGCTTATCTTCCGCGCCTCCTTGAACATCTTTACAACGTGGGACACGGTGGAATGCTGGATTCCAAGCCTATTGCCGATCCATCTGTGCGACTGACCAGGATTATCGATCACCGCGCCCAAGATTTGCTGGCGTAGCTCTTCTTGTTTCGAATGCATCTTGAAAACTACTTGACAGATCGCGATTTTGCACACATAAACATAACACTCTAAACTAGTATTACCCAAAATTTCATTAATTTTACCCACGCGATAAAAAGTTACACCCAAAACAAAGTGTCGCATTTTTTCTGAGTCCAATCTTTAGTTTAGAGGGTTGAGTTCGTTATAGTTCCTAGTTGTACATAGCGGGTTAGTTGCTGGCGGTATATAATAAATATTTCATAAAATGATTCAGTATTGAACGTAACCAATAACTAAATGACTTGTTTGAAGTTTTTCTTTTTTGCAATCGCTGCCCGCTGTTTGCTGGCATGTGATAGTTTCCCTATCACAGTTATCATTCTCTTATAACTAGTCGTTTAATGCTAGTATGTTCTCTTCAAATTTCAATCAGTGCTAGAAAGTGTTTCATACACTCTAGTGCCATAGATAGAGTCCCTACCATTCGATAGGAATCAAATAATTTTGAGAAAGTCTAAGTGAAATGTCGCAACATATGGCTGCAAAGTATGTGCGTGAATCACTCAAGCAATCAAAGCGTTCAAGTGATCTAGATTGCTCATTTCTGCGTAGTCCTACGTCACCTTTGCGCACAACCCCATTGGGCTGTACCTTGTTGTTTTCCATGCATAACTAGGGCGACCATGCTTTTTCTTATTCAGTTTTAATTTCATCTTCATTTTGATTGAATGTCCTTCTTTAAATATGACTAATCCTATTGACCCTTACTCTCCGGTTTATCGCTTTACATTTAAATTCTGTACGAACTTTGAATTTACAATTGTCCTCCTTTCTACGCTGGTTTCATGTATCCTCTAATATCTGCTTCTCGTATCCTCCTTACTGTTCTCTGCTTCACTTGCTTCTATTTAACTCTATTGTATCTGGAATCTTTGTTTTGGAATAAATCAATATTTGACTCTTTTCATTATTGATTTGCAATCCAACCTCACTAAGGCTTCCCTCCAGCACTCTTGGTGTTTATTGAAGCTCATCTTCACATTTAGCTATAATCAGTATGTTATCCGCAAAAACTAATATTATGAGTTGTTTCAAAGATTCGGTATCCATCAAACTTAGCTATGTAATCTGTTTCTTTACCTTTCTTTAAACATCTTGCATTACAATATTAAACTGAAAAGGCAAAAGTGGGCATTTTTATTTAACACCTGCTCTTTTTTATTCAGGTGTCTATAGTGGACGTTTGCACAACTACCGACATTACATAAGCTTATTCTTCTGTAGTCCTGTACTCCTTTAGTTGCACTAGTTTTTGGGACTGGAACTTGAATTGTTTTATTAATAACCTCAGGTAGCTCATTTTCAATTGACACCCTTTTCCGCATTTTTGTCATTTCTCTTTACGGAACCCGTTTATTTTCCGTCCGTTGCATTGCCGTTGAACAATCTGTATCATATCTTCTTCATTTGGTGGTCACAGTGGTGCCTGGACAAGAATCAATCCGGTGATGGTGCGACGTTTTTCCCGATGCAGTTTCCATATCCGATCCGTAGGGAAGGTGGTTTGCTCCACGTTTTTTTCGGCTCATCCACACGGCCATAACTCGCCGTTTCCACGTCGACCAACAAATCACTAATTTTTCAGCTCACTTCCGCGATGAACGTCAAACCGTTCCGTTTTCCGTTCGTTTCTCTATCGCTACCTCTCTTAGCCACTCAGCGGCGAGTAGTCCAATTAACATTAACACCGCAGCCATATCACAGTCAGCCGTTTTTTTTTTTTCAAATCAACCGTTGATCGAAAGACGAAGTCAACAAAAATGTGTTGTTATAAGGATAGACCGGCCGTATTAATACCTTAAACTGGCCCCAATGTTTTACGTTTAAGAAAAACTGTGTCAAAACAACTCTGCTTGGGAAGCCCCATCAGGACCTCGTATTATTTTTTCGCAAGAGACGAACTAGCCCAGGAGGCTAAAAGTCTCTTTAATAAAGAAAAAAAAAAAAAAAAATTCATTTGGTGGTTCTGTCAAGGGACACGTATCCTGCTCATCCATTAGCATAATCTCCGATCCCTCACTTTTCTTCGCCGCTTTCTCCCACTGGCTTATGGGTATGTATGTCTTGCTATCTTTCTTTCTTTAAAAAAAAAAAAACGTTAAAGAAACTGATAGGACTGATTGATTCTAACCGCTTCCTCAAAGTCGTTAAGGTTTTTATAGAAGTTTCTTATTTCCTTTGCGCTGTGATTTCTCACTGCTGTTTGAAATTCTTCTCTCCTGTCATTTAATTTCCATTTGTATCGTTTAACACGGCCAGCTGAATTCTTAACAGCCATTATAACTCAGTTTGAGTCGTTTTTGACTCATTTTCGTCAAAAGTGGAGTCAATAAAATATGAGTAAATGTTACTGGGATTGACAAGTTGACAAATTAAAAACTGGACTCAAATCAGATAGATGTTTTTGATTTTTAGACTTGGCAATCCCAGTAACTATGTCCCAATAATTCAGCTGGACGTGATGCAGCCGCAAAAGACTCCCAAAATGGTGCCTGCCACATATTTATAAATTTATTAATTTATTTAATTCTATTTATCTCACAGTATGTATTGGTCTTCATGAATCTATATTCTAGTTCTAAGTACGTCAACACTAATATTGAAATCAAAGTCAGGATACCGATGGTCAAATACGCTCATCTTTGACCCAAAGACGGCTCATTCAGATCATATTTATTGTAGCGTCGAGGCAAACCAAAGAATTCACTGGAACAAAGTCTACACCGTGTCCAATATATTCTCATACAAAATAAAACTCTATTTATTTCAAATCAATAATCCAGATTTTATTGATAACTTTACCCATTATATTGCAATATAATACTGATCAACTACAGCATATGTTTTGGAATAACACCACCTTTAACCTTCTTGACCAGCTCCAGACGTTTTTCGAAACCGTCACAGACTTCCATCGGCATTTCGTCCCAAATTCGATTGATTACGGTTTTGAATTGGTTCATATTAGACATTTACCTTCGCCAGCATGTATGACCTTACGAAATAATCCAAGGCATTCAGATCTGGTGAACTGGGAGGCCATTCATTCTTGTCCAAAAAGTCGGTCAAATTTTATCAGCACCAGCCCTGAACGAGATTTGAAGTATGCGATGGCGCTCCGTCCTGCTGAAACACATAGTGATGATCTCCAAACACCTCGTTTACATATGGCTTGACAACTTTCTCCAAAACTTCCGTTTTATAATACACGGCATTCACTTTAACGCCTTTTTCGATGAAAACCAGTGGTAATTTGCCTCGCTTGCAAATTCCTCCCCAAACCATCACTGACGCAGCACTTTGGAACCGTGGAATATTCCTATCACTCTCTGGAACAGTTCTCGAAGAGAGAGCCCACAATCTGTCGTTCTGGACATTGTGGGATTGTTGCAAGACGCATAACTTTCCGTCGGCAAAGATAAATTCTTCCCCACCGTGCCGCGCCAAAAGAGAGACTTGCTCTTTCGAGTCGTTTCTGCTTGGAAGGTTCCGAAACTCCGTGCACCTTACGTTTCTTGAAAGCTTGGACTCCGAGGTCATTTTGCAGTATATTGTGCATTGACGATCTCGAAACATTCAGATCTGCAGCCATTTTACGTAAAGAGCGCTGTGATTTTCGTCGTGCAGTCCGCACCGTACGAGTACGACCAGATCTCTTTCGGTCATCCAACAAGCAGGTGTCACGGTACCTTCGGATGGTTCGGTACACAAAATCCCGCTTTACTCCGAGGTTTTTCAAATTTCTGAAAATAGCGCCCGACCGCTCAACTTCCAAAAACTTATCACCACAGCACGAAACTCCTTCATCGCTGGTAAAAGATAAACACTGAATGAAAACAATCGGACATAACCTAAAAGCGTTTGAATAAACATAGTGCAAAACTACACCAACACATACGTGAAGCATGTTGAGTAGTTGCACGACACCAATGCAAGGAAAAAGTGTATGAAAATATATTGGATACGGTGTATACCCAGGCACGTTTACGTCCTACATAGCCAAGAGATTGTTGATTGTGCAGCCTCTTTGCACTCACCATATCCACGAACCTTGTGAGAGCCGTGTTGCTCCTTCTTTTCGGAAACACCACTGCCTAGAGATACATATAAACAACAACACTTCCGTTTGTTATTCCATACGTTTTTATCCGATAATACACACGTTTTTCTTGAACTCAGTATATTTTCGTTGTTCTTGTCGGTTTCCTTGTGTGGCCATCCGAAATATCCCTTCAGAGATTTGGAGCGTCAAACTCACCAGCCAAAATTTGGAGGACAAACACAGGTTTAGCTGTTTTTCCTCACCCCCCCCCCCAGATAACAAACCCCACCCCCTCCCCCCAGGGAATGAAGCGAAAGACGAACCTAATAAGCTTCCGTTTTGCAGCTTCAATTCGATCAATTTCTGTTATAAAGGGTGTTCCGATCAAAATTTGGTCAAACAGTAATGTGTGTGAGTCGATCAAAGTTTTTATTAATAAGTCAAATTATTTTTCTTTTTCAAGTTCAGTTAAAACAGAATACAGGAAAAATATTCAGCTAAGCTTCCTTTTTACCGAATGCGAATTGCCGCGTCTTTCGTTTAACACCTGCCATAAGATTTTGTACAGTCTCCTTGTCCACTTTATTCGCCGCCGAACGCCAGTTTGCCTTGAACTGTTTCTCGCCCACAACAGCTTTTTGAGTCTTCTTGAGGTTTCGCTTGACGATGGCCCAATTTGTTCGATTGGGCGGAGCTCTGGCGTGTTGGGAGGGTTCTTGTCCTTGGGCACCACTTGAACGTTGTTGGCAGCATACCACTCAATGGCCTTTTTTCCGTAATGGTAAAATGCCAAATCTGGCCAAAATAGAACGGAACAATTGTGTCGCTTCAGGAAAGGCAGTAGACGTTTTTGTAGGCACTCGCTCAGATAAATTTCCTGGTGGACGGTTCCGGTCGCAATGTAAACGTTGCTCTTCAAGCCACAGGTACAGATGGCCTGCCACACCAGATATTTCTTCGCGAACTTTGACAGTTTAATGTGCTTGAAAATATCTGCCACCTTTCCCCGTCCGGTTGCTGTTTAAAGTCTGCCTTGACGTAAGTTTCATCGTCTTGTACCACGCAATCAAACTTCGTCAGCATCGTCGTGTACAACTTTTGCGATCGTGCTTTGGCTGACGTGTTTGAGTCACCATCCTCGACAGTCCAGCCGTTTTTAGCTTATCCACGGTTGAAGGCGCCACTCCCAGCTTCTTTGCGACATCTCGGACGGAGAGGTTGGGGTTCCGTCGGAACAGCGGGCAACTCTTTTTGTCGTCGCGGGCCTCGGCTTTCGATTTCCCCCGATCCAGCTTTCCTGGCTATCGACAAACGTTCACCGAACATTTTAAACGTGGTACAGTGATTAGCCACATCAACAATCGCCAACTGGCGGAGAGAGTTTGGATTTCGCCAGCACGGCAAATTTGAGCGTGCTTCTCTTCCTTCGACGACATTGAAAACTGAAGTGATAATCTCAAAATCAAAATAAGGCATGATGCTACAGCAACACTTTAAATGAGGATGGCAATTTTTTAATGATGAAAGAAATGGTAAATTTAAGTCAACCAAATTTTGATCGAAACACCCTTTATGAAAAAATTTTAAAAAATAAATTTTTTTTTTATTTAATTTTTCGAATTATATTTTAAAATTTTTTACTTAATACTTGTACATTCAACCTCCAAAATATGGATAATGGGATTGCGAAGTTTTCATAACAGAAAACTTGTCTAGTGTTTCTTACACTAGACTGGCCACTCCGTAGCCAAGTCATCGGATGTACCGATAACGATAAGAAATTTTCTTCTGGAACGATTTCAAGACTTTTGACACCCATATTGTTAGGGTTCAATTCAAGTAATTTTCTGGCCATCCGTGACCCCATGGGAACCTGCTCCAGGGTGACTGTTTTAGGACCAAGTCACCGGATTGCCATTTGACAATCACAAACATTCCTGTGTATTCTTTGAATGACTTTTAGTGCCATTACTGCTGATATTCTATTGGAATCTCTTATAAGTATACCATTTTCGGAACATGGTTCCGGTTATCCGGTATTTTCGGAGACGGATGATGCCCATCGGTCATATTAGAACAGTTTTGAGAATGTGGTTGAGTTCTTGAATTCAAAGCTGTAAAAATATTCCAAATCGGTTGAATATTTTAATATTTATGGTCATTTTAGTTAAGTGGGTAAAAACGTTCCCTATCGGCCTCTTGAAGGTGTTTTTTTTTTTGACAAAAAACACGGTTAACTGATCTCCAGTCCCCTCTAACTTTAGTTTTGAGAAAACTGATGTAGATAAAAAATTAAAAATATGGTTCTGTATAGTTGGTTCAGTTGATCCTGTACAAATAAATGAACTTAATAAAAATAAACAAAGCCAAATCAGACCTTACCTGTTCCGTTTTACGATGTTTGAAAATCGCGACAGTTGGTAAATGGTAGAGTGACTTTTCCTGAACCCAAATTGTTCGTGAAGTAAGATGTTACTTTATTTTGCGATCCCCAGTAAATGGCTGCAAATAAACTTTTTGAACAACTTCGAAAACAAAAGGTTGATTAAGCGATAGTTCAAAGCGATGGAAAGATCATTACCCAGCTTGCATTGGGATGATTTTGACTATTCTCCAGCAAGATAAAAAGTAGCAAAGCTCCTAACCAAGCTTTAAACTTGAGCTTGATAACAGCGTCGTCCAGTATCCTCCAGAGGTTGAGAGATATTATCGTTTGCCATTATCGTTCATAAGTGTTCTATCAGGCCCAAATACGATAGATACTCGAAAGCGAAGTCTGTGTTAGAAGCACTCAGGAAAAATCGATTGGAATCATCAATAGTCATAAGACATGAATCTACCTTTTGCTATTATGTTGATACTTTATTGTTAAATTCTAAAAGTTTTAAATAATGTATCCAATTTTTAGAAAAAAAATCCATTCGAATAATGCAAAAATTTAAAAAAAATTAAGGAGGAGTCTGGCCAATTTTCGTTACGCTCATGTGTTTGACACTCATTAATTTGCATCCCCATTTTGCCGACAGATAATAAAAGAAGCATTTATTAGCGGGAATACTAAAGAAGGTCATAAACTTTTTCCTGAAAGGGTTATGCATGAACTGTTCAAAAAACTGATACAATATACTTTTCAAATAAAATTGAACCAAACACGCTTAGTCATACCGCATGCAACCTGCAAGCAACGTTCCAGAAGAAAGGGCCACCTTACGTCGACAGTTTGGATTGGAAGAAATTTTACAGCGATGTACCGAACTAGCGCAAAAAAAAAATCTCTTAAAATCTATTTCCGTTCCGCAATCGTTAATGCCTCGGTGCGCAATTCCGTTCGGCCACACGCACCATCTCGACATTCACCTGTGCGCGCGAGTTCAATGCGAATTGCATCCCATCATCGTGGACGTTCCCCATTGCTTGTCCTTACTTCATCCGATCGGAACGCGGATGGATGGTGGAAGGAAGGGTGGCGTGATGTGGGGGGAGGAGGGGGCGAACCATCTTCTTCACATTGCTTCGAGCATAATTGCGCGTGGTTTCGACTGGTAAAAATAAAAATTTGAAAGTCCAACCGAGAAGTGCCGCGCACTAAAGGTCAGCCGCTCAGCCACACGAGGCGACTTTTCACTTCTGCGTATGAATCGAAATGGAACCTACCATCACCTGACGATGACGACGAAGAGGACGATGAAGATTCATCCATTCACCGGTCCAGCATCATCTTGGAAAGTCTTGGTCCATTAAAAAAATCACGTTTTCTTTGGCACTCTCCTCCCATCCCATCTGTGTGGCATGATTTGGCCATACGCAACGTACACGGACCGGAGGCGCGTACTTCACTGCGACCTTGTCATGCAAAATAAAATCTTCACCGGCTAAGGCTTTGAATCGAATGGGATGAGACTTGGTTGGTCAAACATTGAAACAACGAACGAGCATAATCTTCGTAGCGAGTAGCGGCTGGCAGCCGTGCAGATCTTTACCGTCATCATCGTCATTTGGATGGTTTAATTGCACTACCCACGTACGTATTATGGGCGAGGTGGGGTTCTCCAGACGCGTGGTGGCCCACCAGCCACGATGGATGCTGAAGATGCCAGCGAGGATCAATAGTAGAAGGCAACTTTCAAATTTTGATGACCCGTGATGTGCTCGTTTAGCAGGTTCTTTTCCACTCTCTATCAAGATGTGATAGCGAAAACTGAAAGTTTCACGTGATAGTAGATTCACGGTGTATCCGTCGACTTTCAAATCCAATCAAAATTCATTTTCTATCCCACACATAAATTAAATTCTAACGATATGAAAAGAAAACAAAACCAATGAACAAATTAGTCACCCGTAATTGCCGGTAAGTATTCATCAAATATAGATAGGAATGAATTTATCGCCATTTAATTACAATAATTCTGTTCCGTTGATGACCGGTTTACTCTTCCTACGAGCAGGTGGCCACAGCGGAGGTGATGGCAGAGGGCGTATTAATGATGACGATGACGGCCGGTTAGTTTGTAAAACATGTCACACCCGGGTGAAGAATTGTTGTCGTATTTACGCTGCATGGGTGGACTGCACAGCAGCTCCTCCATATGGGTGGAGTACGAAACAAAACAAGCCAATACCAGTGCCTGAATGTACAAAAACAGCAAACAAGTTCTCGTCCTCAAGCTTGATTCAGGAATGATAAAAGGAATGGTATGTTTACCACCATGCGCCATAAAATCACGGGGAATTGCTTTTGGAGACACTTTGTATTTTTTTTGTCGAATCGATTTAAACCGGAATGTAGATAGGTGCAACAATGCGAACCACTTATCCTCGGTGCATTGAACGTAATATTGGGTGCGTACAAGTGCTACCAAAATAAAAAATTGTTGGTACGTAGATTTGAATTTAATTACTCCAAAAGCAGCAATGTTTCCAAATTTAATTCAGCTTCATTTGTTATGAATTACGTGAGCCGCCATGAACCACATATTCTTCACAATTTTATGAGAAATCACTAAGAGCATGTTATGTTCGAACTAGGAGTATTAGAGGGGGAAATGAACAAATAGTTTTACTGAAACTATCAAGTTTTTAAATGCCAATTGCAAAAGGGTTCACCAAAAATACTATTTATCAATATCATAGCAGCAAATTGTTTCAAACATGGAAAAATATCGGAATATAATTCTCGTTCGTTTAGTTCTCTGATTTAAGTGTCCAACAACGAATATGCGGCCTATGAACAGTATTTCATTGTGATTATATTGGTTGAGAGTTTTTAACCGAAAAACCTTTCCAGTCATGTATGTGTGTCTTTTTTTTTAGACGGGATGGAACCTCTGCAACCAGATACCTGAAGAACTCAGGGTGTGGGAAAAAAGGGTGCCAACTCCTTGACCCACTAAATACCCACCCGTGCGTTGAGCCCAGGCCCTCCCCGGAACAACCTTTTGGTATTACTTCGGAGAGGGGGCTATTGTGCATTAAGCACCCACTGTGTCTAACTAGTTAGGTCTTAAGTAGTTAGTTGGTCCCTGTGACCTGCCGTTGGTTGTTCCGCCATTTTTGTTGAGGATCGAGGACTATCTATCCCAGATGTCCCGGTCTTGGCACATCCTCTGGACAAGATTGTCCGGAGTCGTGTCGAGACCGCTTACGGCTATCATGCCGGATCTCGCGCCGTCGAAACGAAGATATGCGAAGAAGATAAGTGGAAGTTCACTTCACCTAACGACCCACCCGGATAGTTCCGGGATTATTCAGTGGGTCCACCGACCTTTGGTGGAGTTGTTCCATTCTCGCTGCCACTAAGCCATTGATGCGGCTCAAGTGGTCTTCCGAATACCTCTTGTGTCACGTTGTTCGAAGCATTCTACATTCTCTTTTATGAAGACGCCTATTGGCATCATTCCCGCAATGACGCAGATCAGGTCTCGTGATACCGTTCGGTATGCACTAACCACTCTTAGGCACATAATCCAGTGTGTAGCCTCGAGCTTACCTAGCTAGCTCTTAGTACTCAAAGTAGTGATCCATGCCGGCCCACCTCCCTTGCACCGCCGAGCTATTTGACATCATGCGGGATAATACCGATATAGCCCTAGAGGCTTTTTTGCAGGTATAATCGATGTCGCGGATAAAGGACAGCTTCTCGTCGATCATAACCCCCAAGTACCTCAGCGACCTCTTTGATGTAATTGAGCCTGCACTAATCGTCACCTGTTGCTCCGATTTGCGGTTGTTAACAACTGTGACCTCAGTCTTATGATGGACAAGCTCCAGTTTCCTGGAACTCATCCATCTCTCCACAATACCGATGGAGTGCGAGGCCGTAAGCCCCACCTCTATATTGTACAGCAATGCCCGATTCTGGAAATAACTTCCCAGAATCTTGTACAGGTACCCAGGAACCTGGAGGCGTTAGAGCGAATGGCGATGGCTTCCCAATTGGCGCTATTGAACGCGTTTCTTACGTCAAGGGTGACCACTGCACAGTAACGGACTCTTCGCCGCTTGCGCTGGATTGCCACTTCGGCTGTCTTAGTGACGGACAAAATAGCATCCACCGTTGACTTGCCTTTACGGGAGCCAAACTGGTTGTTCTACAGACCACCTGTGCCCTCCGTGTACTTTGTCGGTCTGTTGAGGATTACCTTCTCGAGCACTTTATCCGCCGTGTCCAGCAGACATATAGGTCTATATGCCGATGGATCACCTGGTGGCTTCCCTGTCTTCGGTAGCAATACCAGAGTCTTAATTTTCCAGGCATCCGGGGAGACGCACTGGTCCAGGCATCTTTGCATCACCACCCTGAACATTAGCCGTCTTGATGGCCAGATTCGGAATACCGTCCGGTCTTGTTTCTTCTTTTAAGCATTTCAAGCTTATTGCTTTCACAATTTGCTGATTGCTTGCTCTCAACTTAGTTTTCTAAATGCACTTCCACAGTAATTTATTGGGAGCTTTCGATGCCAGGTACCATTTTTGCAAAAGTATGACTGTGTGGCTAGTACAATTATATCCAGACAGGGAATCGATCCCAGCCACCTCTAGCATGATATAGCTTTGTAGCTGTGCCTTAACCGACTTATTTAAGGCAGGAACTCCGGTCCTGGTGCTTTATTCAGCTTTATTCAGCGACTTAATTATCGCAATGAGTTCTCATCCGTCACCGTCGCATCATCTTTAATCCCCATTGTGCCGTTATCAATGCCCACGCGGTTACGGATGTTTGGCTGAGCCAACCATCCCTCCATCGCTATGACAGCGTTATGGTCTGGGATACTGAAACGCTGGTTGTGGCTTGAAAAGAGTCCCCCAACGGTCACCTGTAACAGCTCTGGGGATTACTCGGTAGAAGCCGCCGTTCCCTGGTTTTCATAATTGTATTGGCCTTCTGACACAGGCCCTCCAAGCATGCTCGCTTGCTGACCTTTATCTTCCTCTTTAGCGCGTCCTTTACTGCGACTAGCCCCTCTACGCTCCATTCTTTCAGCGTCGGACCACGCTCTCTGAAACCTCATCTTGCGCGGAGGCATGTTCTTCGAAGGTCGGCGATCGACTCCGTCTACCAATACACCGGTGACCTCCCATTCCTAAGTTTGACCTTCCTTGGTATGGTCGCATTGCACGCTCGTGTAAGTGCCATAACGAGTCGTTCACCGCAAGGCTCCTGGGTTTCGTGTAGGATTTCCCTCTCAAGCGCCTCTATAAAAGTTTCTACATCAAAGTAAGATGTCCTCCTGAACCACGGGCAAATGGAGTGAATGCTCCTCCTTCCGCACGCTGCCTTGTATTGTGAACGATACAACAACGAACCGCCAAGTGGTCGCTATGGGTGTAGCCATCATACACCCTCCAATAACTTAGCAGTCCAGGACTGTAGAATGTAACATCGATTAGCGATTCCGCTCCATGTCTATGGTAGGTTCTCTTGGTACCTACGTTGGCTTAGTCCACATTGAGCCTAGCCAAGACCTCCAGAAGAATTTGGCCACTAGGGTTGGTAAGGCGGCTCCCCCAATCGAGCGCTCAAGCGTTGAAGTCCCTCGCTATTACCAACGGGTTTAGGGCTGTTAGCTCAGTTGTTATAAAAAAAAAAGACATTTACACCGTCTTCAACTCGAGGTTGTACAGACTGAACATCGAACATATAGTGAATTACAACGGACAACTTAACCTAACACACCCAGTGGACCAGTATGGACATTTTCGTTTTTGCGAAAAGTTTCACAGGCTGGAGCGGGAATCGAACCCTCACTTCATGGCAATCGCTTGATGGATGACGCCGCTAACCACTTGACCACGAAGCCCACGATTATACGATCAACCATGTTGGAAAACTGTTCAATTGACCATCTTGGTGGCGCGTAGCAGCTGCAGAATAATACTCAATTCACTTTGGCTACCGCGAAGCCAACATTTGAGGTGGACACAACCTCCTGAACCGGGTCCTTGCCCGTCGTCCATAATGCCGCCATATTGGAGCTATTCGCAACCCAATTGCCGTTGCCGGTAGTCTGACACAGCAGTTGCTGGGTGGCCTAACAATGGTTCAGGTTAAGTTGACTTACCAGCACTACCTAACCTTTGCTTTTTGGTATACCGTTAGAGGCAGGGCACTGGGAAGGTTAAAAGTATCGTTTCAAGGCAATCGCCGAAGAGCACAGCGGAAAATCTTGTGTTGAATTGCCTCTATTTATTTTATGCCGTTTTGATAGTATCGATAGTGCCACCTTTTCAACTTATGGGTGAATAAAGAAATTTTTTAAGGTGAGATGACTTGCACACACTGACAATGTAACTAGTGCTGCTTACGTAGGTGACAACCTCAAACGCTACGTAGAATAGGAAGATAATTTTTCATACGCTTAACTGCAGCGTGAGTCATTGAATTTGAAATAAAAACAAGGTTACACGATTGTGCCTAGAATGAAATGAAATCTAGTTTTCATTGCAATGAACCTACCTAAAGGTTTGTTCCAAAGGTTTTCAGTAATTTCAACCCAACCTACTTCAACAAGCCATCAGGTTGAACATTCCGGTATAATTCTACAGACATAGGTAATCCTTGCACTGATGGTGGGTACACTCTCATCATCATCATGCAAACACAAACATTCATTGCCACATTCATATTCTTAAATGAGAAAAATGGAACAGATTCTTGCTCCATTTTGCATAATTCCGAATATTGTTCGTACAATGTATTCAACGAGGCTTGCAAAAAGCGCTTTTGTAAATTTTCACGAACTGCAATTTTATGGAAATTGTTTCTTTCAACTCATGAAATTACTGACTGATAAAAATTAAAGCCTGTTCACGTTGAATTTCTGACACAAAAATAATAGCAGCAAAACAAATTTACACATAATTCAACAAAACCGAGTTTATTTCACAATAATACATTACTAACAGTTGTTTAAGATGTTAATCCTTATTTCTATAAAATGATCGAACTTTCCGTGGTACACTCGCCATCAGGATCCGTACGGTATCCTCAGATACGCCCGCCGTGACGATCCTTCATCTTCTCTTGAAAAAAATGGTACCATATGCTTTCTTCTTAGTTTCGAAGATTTTCCGCTTAACTAGAGCCCAGTACTTCTCTATTGGGCGAAGTTCTGGACAGTTTGTTGGATTGGCTGTTTTTGGCACGTATTTGACCTCCATTACAGGACGGATTTTTCATTGTGAAAAGAGGCCAAATCAGGCCAAAACAGAGCTGGAGAGTCGTGGCTTCTTTTGCAGACATTTTTACTCGTACACATCCTTATTGATAGTGCTGTTAGAGACGAAACTTTTAGATTTTCGACCACAACATCATATGGCTTGCCAAAACAAATACTTCTTTGGGAATTTGGACACCTTCTCCGGAAATGCTTGGCAACGGCGTTCCTTTGCATTGTGGCGTAAAAAGTCAGACCCGGAAGCTGTTTTAAGTCTTCGCGTACGTATGTTTTGTCGTCCATTATGATACAAGAAAATGTTTGCAACACATTGATGTAAAGCCCCTTAGCACGACTTTTTGCAGTGAAATTTGGCTTGTCATCCGGTTGGGCACCTTTTGTACTTTGCACGCCTTCAGTCCTTGCCTCTGCTTCACTTTTTGTACGTATGATTTTGACTTCCCAACTTTGCGAGCCATATTTCGCACCGAAAGACTGGGATTTTTCTCAATAATGGCTACCACCTTCTTGTCCATTTGTCGGGAGCATACTTTTCGATTTGTTCCACTTTCAACGTTCCGATCCACAGTCAAGCGCTGTTCAAATGATTTGCAAACACAAAACACGATACTTTTAGGTAGTTTTAGTTTCGACGCCATTTTACTGAATGTAACAAGAATGTAAACATGTTGTACCACGACATAAAGTGGAGAGTTTCAGCTGTCATATAAGTGAAGCGTGTCAGCGATTCGTGAAATAATACAAAATCTACACTGAAAGAAAAGTGTCCGAAATTTAACGTGGACAGGTTTTATAAACCTTATCTTGTAAGTCTGACTATGTGAAGGTCATGAATTTTTTAACAGTCTCTGAATTCCCACTTCGTTTCAGTTATCATGTATTGAGTAGCTTTTTAAAATAAGGATTTAATTTTTACGTGTAACAAATTTTTGGTAATAATTTAATTATATAATTTTTTTTCTCAACCATTACGGTCATTTAAAAAACACATCAGTTAATGCATAATTACTACTAGAAGCATCTAATCGTGATGACTTTCCATCGAGGTGGACGCCATTAAAATTTGTGTTTATATTGTTACTGTATAGGCCCGCCAGTAAAACTGTCATTTCTCTTTTGAAGAGAATTGAAATAACATTGAAAAGAATGTCAGTATTGAAACTCGGAAACTTCTATGAATTCTTGAAATTTAATGCTTTCTCAAAAAATAATTTAGAGCTCTAAGGAATCGAAGACTAGGAAACACCTCGTTGAATGTTTGAAACAGGAAAACCTTTAGACCTATGAAGGAATCTAAATAATTTAAAAATATAAAATTAATCATTAGAATTACCAATAAATACCAATAAAAAAAATAGTATAGTAGAAAAATTGTTACTTTTGCCATAATTTTATTAAATTCAGTCATTCACTTTCACATCTAATACGTAAAAGCTCTAATCTTAGTTTAATAGTGAACTCGAGATTTACTCGAGACAGAGAAATGCTATAACGACGGATGGGCAGTAAAACAAAAATGATTGATATCTTGATCATTCAATGTTTGACTTGTTTTCATTTGTCAAAATATCGTTATTTCAGTTTAATTTTTCGTTTACTTAGTAAACAAAGGTAAATAATAGGTATATGTTAATTCAAAACTATTGCAGAAATAAAGGGTAGTCAAGTTTAATTTGTAGGCAAGGTTAAAATATATCTCTGGTAAAAGTAGGGATTTCTCCCAACTGAAAGGTAAACAAGTAAAGTGAAACAAAATACAGGCAGCAGTATGTTAACAAGTTAACGACACCGTAAACAGGAAGACCGACAACATTCTCTTTCCAGAATCAGTCACTTATCAGGCTGCTTTCTGCACCGGACAAGGTCCAGAAACCAAAATACGCATAACAAACAACAACAATATACAACCAGCTCACATGTGGCGCTCCTAGTTTCACTGTGCACGAAGAGAGTAAAAGTGTTTTAAAGGAGAGCAAGTCAAAATAAACTTCCCCAAACGAGTTTGGGCTGGGTTTTCGGTAAAATAATAACGACAAGAGCAGTTCAATATCATCCAGTATTATTTTGAAAGTAGTAGGCGAATGAAATTGAAACAAAAGCACAGTTCAGTGACACATTGAGATCAACAAAACATGTTCAAGATTTTTTAAAAAAAAAACCTCACATTAGCAACCATTTGCCATTGTTCGGTTTCAGCTTATTATTCGAGAGGATACTGCATCAATATTTTCACATCGACTAACATTTTAATATTCAAAGTCTAACTCCAGGAAACGGTCGCTTAAGCAAATGTGCAACAATAAACGAAAATGATTAACGATCGAGCGCTAATTGTTCCCTTTCAGCACTCAACAGACTTCAGCGAACGTAATTCTGATGTTTTGACCGTGGTCACTTCCTTGCTCAAATTTGAGCCCATACGCAACTGCAGCAAAACTGACTGGTGGGTAGCCAATACAATGATTTAAAAATAGAGTGCATCAAATTTTCTAGTTTGCCGTGGCATAAAACCGAATTCAGTCTCAATTAATCATTGCGAACAGCGTTGACAACCGCGGATGGTCAGTGCAGGCGTTTTGCGCTCATACTCTAACTAACCCACAAAGTGTTCAAGCAGGATGCAGCATCGTTGCACCATCAGCATCGCCACGAGCTGTCATAACCGTTTCAACCTTGCTCCACGTCCTGACTCGAAAAGAAGAGTAGAAAAACATACACACCCCCTCACTGAAGAGCAGAGAATCATGCTTCCTCGCGAATTATAAAGTTTCTTCACATCAAGCATTCGCCATCTGTTTGACCAAACCCGTGCTTCAATCCTCCAAAATACCTGCCTCCACAGCTGATGGACGAAAAAACGGGCTCTATCACATCATTATGATGATTAAATTCAATAAAACGGCTACCGACACGGCAAAACGCGGTCTCGTGCCTGACAGCGCGCAATTTGCGAGATGAACCACGCAAGAATCCACCGGAGAAGAAACGTACACAAGGTAGCTTGTGGGTAATCTTCGCGTTACCTACTTCGTTTCGCCTCCGTTCAATTATCGGCTCTCTAATTGCACGTGGAAGTGACTCACTGACCCATTAGTGGTTACGGTGGGGGTCAAAGTAGCCTTGGAAAAGGAGATGTGTGGAAAAAGAGTGTGTCAAGAGCAATGGAACTTATCGACGCATCGAGCCCGGATAGCTCAGTCGGTAGAGCGTTGGACTTTTAATCCAACGGTCTAGGGTTCAAGTCCCTATTCGGGCGGTGTCCTTTTTTTTTTTTTGTATCTTGTAGGGAAGATGTTCCTATAATAAACTCATCACGTAGTAATCCTACTTGAAATCAAAGGTTTAACGCGTGACTGGGTTGTTTTTTTTTTGTATTTGTTATTAAACTTAATTCTTACGAAAAGAAACCATTTTTATCTCTTCATTCTCTTGATTCAACGTAGGATAGGAACAATGAGAACCTAGTACGTTAGAACGTTATCAAATGCCATTGTTGAAGAAAATCTACTAAACTATATAACGAACAACAACAATAGTGTTTCGCGTAACCAAAATTTGATAATAATATTATATTAGGGTATGTGTCCCTTGACTCAGCCTAATATGCAACAATCGATTAAATTTTTACCCTTCTTACACCAAAAGAAGGGTATTAAGATCGCTTGAAAATCGATTTTTATCCACCCGGGGCCGGTGTCATAACCATCGACCAGCTCGACGAACTACACATCTTTGTGTTTTTTGTGTGTTGTGTGGTGTGTGTGTGTGTGTGTGTGTGTGTGTGTGTGTGTGTGTGTGTGTGTGTGTGTGTGTGTGTGGGGGTGGTGTGTGTGTGTGTGTGTGTGTGTGTGTGTGTGTGTGTGTGTGTGTGTGTGTGTGTGTGTGTGTGTGTGTGTGTGTGTGTGTGCGTTACAAATAATGTCAATCGGTTTCTCAGCCATTGTGAACCGATTCAGCTGTCACGGCAAAAAAGCTCAACATCCCATAGAACGCTATGATTTTTTTTATTCACTTCGACGAGATATCAACGAAAAGTACACCCTATATAATAGAATCAAAATCCATTAATACTCATTTTACATTATTTTTTACCACTAAAAAAAAACCTTAAATAACCAAAACAAACCTGAGAAAAAAAGTTGATCAAAACCAAAACACAACCACTAATCGATCCTGTTTGCATTCTATAGTGTCCATCTTTACGTTTTATACGCAAATAGTCAAACTACGGTTAAAAATTCTAAACTCATTTAATATGAATATTAAACATAAATCTACAACCTTTTTTACCCTTCTTACACCAAAAAAGGGTATTAAGATCCTAAACGACTTTTACCTAGCCCAACCGAGTGCATATACCATTCGACTCAGCTCGACGAACTGAGCACATTCTGTGTGTATAGTTTTTTGGGTGTGTGTGTGTGTGTGTGTGTGTGTGTGTGTGTGTGTGTGTGTGTGGTGGGACAAAAATTCAACGTTCTCAGCCATTTAACCGATTTCAGTCTGTTACGGCAAAAAGCTACAACACCCATAGAACGCTATTGATTTTTTTTATTCAATTTCGTACAAATATCAACGAAACAGACTACGCCTACATAAAGTAATCAAAGTTAATCCCATTACATACTGACTATTTGTTCCGATTTAGTTTCCATAAACTAAAAATAATGATCAAAATTCATTAGTTGTATCCTTCATGGAATATACCAAAACAAACCTAACAAAAAAGAAAATAACTCGTTGCAGTAAAACCGAACAAGACCACTCACCCAACGACCCTTGCATTCTATTTCGCATCTTGTCGTGAACACAACAGCGGGCACCACACTACGATTCTAAGAATTAAAGGATCATTGCTCCAGTGGTCCGTTTGGAACTGCAACGAGTAATCGAAAATTACACAAGTCTCCATTTACTTTAAATGCGCAATTCAACGAAATACTTATAAGCACTTGAATCCAACGAAATCAATACGCTTGAATCATCTTTGACAAAGAATTCTAATTAAACCCCTTAAACTAAAACAGGTTGTTGAAAAATAACACATCGAAAAAACGTCAGGAGAAAAGTCATTTTATAAACTGAATAAATAAAACCTGACTCATGAATTCAAAAATACCAATCAAATAACTGTATTAGAAGGGCATCTCACCGCGGAAACATTTTACTAAACTCAATATTACTGAAGCATAACTATAACACCTAGAATTTCAAACCATTGGTAGTATTATCACAAGTAACAACTCATAAAAGTCAAAACTCGAGGGAATGGAGTAAGTCGGCTATAAGCGCCATGGGTCTATTCATGGATGCAAGTTCGTCCCATTCGACAGATTGTTATTAAATTGTCTTCGTGATTTTTCTGATTTTCTGATTCAACGTTTCCAGCTGTATTCACTCTACCCAACAAACAATCATAAATCAAACTACAAACTAAAACTCTAGAACACTTAAGTGGCTTCAAAATTTAGCACCATTATAATCAAAAAAAATTCACTCTACACAATTTTGTTCCTTTAGTTTGTGTTAAGATGACCCATATGGAAAACTTTCAATCGAAACTCAGACATTTTTTATTGTAAATTTTACCAATAACAACATTTTTACCACGCTTTCCATATAACAGGCCATAGTTGGGAACGTGAAAAAAAATATGTTCCTAACATTGGGTCTATGGTTTTCTTGTTAAACCATCGTTATTTTACCTATGTGACCTGTTAGTTTATAACGTGTGACTATTTTCTGTACATCTTGGCTGTGTTATTCGGTACATAGGTTCAATTTCTGCAAATTAAGATCATTCGAAGATCGTGTAGATAATCTGTTCAGCTTAACCAGTAAAGTCATATTGTCTAAAATGTTGAGGAAATCGAAAATTACGCGGAAGTGAGCAACTATTAATTGTTTAATAATGTCTCAACTGCTTTGAAATAAATCGGTCATCCTGATAGGAATGTAATTTTGTTGATTATCGGCGAATTAATGACATTTTTGGTACATAGGCCGAATGAAGGAGCTAGGCTGACATTACATCCCGTTACCCTATATTATAATTCCCCAAGTAAACAAACGTCCGTTAGGCTGTGTTCCATTTCATGGATGTTTTCTTGATGGTGGATTTTTTTTTAAATGAACAGCTAAAGGGTGAATTCGCGGAAAATGGCACACACAAATTTGTGCCAAATATTTTCATCGTGTGAGTAAAAATCCTGAAGATTTGAGAAAAACTGGTTTAATGTATATTGTTTACATCCGACAAGAATCATAACAATCCAAGTAGTACGTAGGGCCATGGCTTCAGAACAGAAAAAACAGCAAAACTTTTCCGCTTATTCTGCCAATCCGAATGCACCCTATACATTGGATCACTAAGAAGCTTGGTATCGCTAATACTGCCGTGTCTTGTGTATAAAACCATTAAGGAGCGTTTGAATGTTAAACGGAAGGAAGTAACTGGAGGCAAAAGTTGCCCAGTTGATTCCAAGATGCCAAGAAGGTCGTAGCAGAATTCAAGGACAGGCAAACATTTCTATCTGGGATGTCACTAGACAATCATAGGGCTCGATCTGTTTTGTCCAGAAAACCATGGAACGATCTGGACTACATAACTACAAAGTGCAGAAGGTCCCAACGGGAATGAGAAGCAAAATGTCGCTGCTGAGACCCGTACCCGAAAGTTCTACCGCGTACAAATCCAAATTGCATCGTGATGTAAGACGGAACCTACGTTAAGGCCGAATTCATCACCAAGTCCAAGTATGACGTTGCAGAAGGTAAACGGAAAAAGAAATTGTCAAAATTTGCCCAGAAATTCTTAATCTGTCAGATGGTTTGCGTTTGCGTCGAAATGAGCGCTCTCGTCATCACTTCTGGAACTATAAATGGTGGAATATAAAAGCAAGAGTGTCTTCAAAAGCGGCTCTTACAATTCCTGAAGAATCACAAGGGTTCTAATCTGTTTTGGCCTGATCTTGCCTTACGCCACTATTGCTGGGAACGTGTTGGAGTACGAGGCTAATAATGTGCTTTTTGTAACATACATCCTCCGCATTCACTGGAACTTCACCGATTGAAAATTATTATAATTATCATGAAAACAGCAATTCGTAATAATCCCAAAATAATCAAAAATGAACAGGAAAAAAGGATGGATGACCAAACAGATGAAAAAACTTGTCGTACAAAAATTAAATAATTTTGTCAAGGTGCGAGTATATTTTAATAAGAAAAAACACGTGTAAAATAAATATTTCAAATCAAAACTCATTAGTTGATCTTCGATTTCTACAACTTAAAAAAAAATGTGATAAGGGCCGGTTCATAAACCACGTAGACTCATTTTTGAAAATTTCAGACAAGGCCCAGCCCCCTTCCCCCTCGTAGACTTTTCTGAAATTTTGTATGGAGCGTAGACTTTGATCAAACTAATGAAAACAAGCCCTACTCATTGAAGTTAAAAAAACGATAGCTAAATCGAATTAAACGGAATAAAGACTGTATTCGATGAAATTTGGACACACGCAATTGTCGTAACTTTTTAGCGTGTGGTAAAAATTGTTGAAATTTTAACTGAATGTATTTCATTGTGTTGTGTCAATTGTGTAATGAGTTTCGTGAAAATCGGTCGAGTGATTTCAGTGATGGCTTCGAATGAATAAATAGTGCGCCAACAAATTTTGGGCACTCACTTCGAAAGCCCAAACGCGTCTCATCGATGGATCGGAAAACAGCTCGGAATCGCACATTCAACCGTATCTCATGTGATCAAAACGTTCAAGGACCGTAAGACAACCAAGCGGAAAAATGGTAGTGGCAAAAAACGAGGCACATCAAATCCGGAGAAGGCCAGGATGGTATTGAACCAATTTAAGCGTTATCCCATCATTTCGATCAGGGATGTTGCGAAAAAGGCGAAAGTTTCAGTGTGTTTTGTGCAGAAAACAATTAAACGTTCTGGATTACATGTGTACAAGGTCCAGAAGGCACCGAACCGGAGCGATAAACAGAACTCGGTGGCCAAAACTCGTGCAAGAAAACTGTACAGGGAGTGGCTCACAAAACCGTTCTGCATTGTGATGGACGATGAGACCTACATTAAAGCCGACACCAAACAAATGCCAGGACAGGAACACTACTTCGCCACCTCTAAGTTGGCCGTTCCGGAGAGTGTACGGAAGAAGAAACTGTCGAAATTCGCCAAAAAATTCCTTGTCTGGCAAGCGATCTGCGGATGTGGCCCTTCATCACCTCTGGGACCGTCAACGGACAAATCTACAAGGACGAATGCCTCCAAAAACGACTTCTGCCCTTCTTGAGATCTCACGATGGCCCGACACTGTTTTGGCTGGATTTGGCATCTTGCCACTATGCCCGGCCCGTCTTAGACTGGTACAAAGATAATAATGTAGTTTTTGTACCAAAAGACGTCAACCCTCCAAACACTCCGGAACTTCGCCCAATTGAAAAATTTTGAGCAATCATGAAGGCAAAGCTCGTTAAAACTCCAAAACTGATAGAAAACTGAACTTGAACTAAAGAAAGTGTGGTTAAAAGTAAGTAAGCAAGTCGGTCCTATCATTGCCCAAAATTTGATGAAAGGGGTCAAGGCAAAGGTGCTGGCATTTGGGTTGGGAGAAGAGGTTCAATATACCAATGATGTCAAAACATAACCATTTAGTAGTACTTTATTTCCAGAAAGTTTGAAAAGAATCGGGGTCAAGGAAAATTTTTGGTGACCTATTTTGTGTGTCCAAATTTCATCGAATACAGTCTTTAGGCTCTTTTGAAAGAAACTAAGCGAGCGTTTAGCTTCTAGACTTAAGCCTCAAAGAGTGATGATGGTTGAAGTTGTAGCTGTATTTGGAAATAAAGTGTTCTCCGGTTTTCTATTGTTTTATCCATGTGTGTATCCATATGAGTGTAAAATTGTTATCCACATGGAATAATTTGTTTTCTGTACAGGTGATACTTTCATATATTTTTGACGACAAACATTATCTTTTGTTCAACCATCCTAGCGTTCATGATCTTCCGGATCTTTTTTTTTTGTGACTATTTTTGTTGAGAATCAGTTCAGATTGTACAAAATCATAACGTTGTCATCAACGTTGCCGATGGAAGTTGAAGTTAGTAAGATATGCATATTAATATGCGGTAAATTGAGATCTTCATTTTGATGTAAGCAAACGATTTGGTTGACGTTTTTTCTTAAAGCGCACATTAAATTGATAGTACATCAGAAGAACCTATAAACTGAACATAATGTTTCTGAGGTAATTTCGGCGTTAAAAACACACCAAAACACAGATATACAAAATATATTTTCGAAAAATAACACCATGTTTTTGATTCCGTCCAACAGCTGCATAAAATTTTGTTCGCCAGAGATGTTTGATCTTTTTGAAGCAGTAAAGACTGGACTCGGAAAAAATGAGACACACACAAATGATCACCAAAAATTCATTTTAAATCGGATACTTATCAAATTTTCAGGGATTAGGTAACTATATATTAGCTATGTTTAAGCATAATTTATTTATTGAATTTTCTCCCCCAAGCTGAATGCTCGTACATTTCTCTTAACACTGCTCATGAGATCTTGGGCAAGGCTTTGTCCATCTTCCTTACACAATTTCTCCCAGTGTTTCTTCAAAGCTTCATCGGTTTTGAATGTTTTTCCGCTTTTCTTCAACTTCTTCTTCATTATCGCCCAAAACTTCGATCGGACGAAGTTCTGGTGTATTTGGCGGGTTCGCCTCCTTCGGGACCACATTAACGCCCTTCGCTTCGTACCAATCCATTACAGGCTTGGCGTAATGGCACAAAGCGAGATCCGGCCAGAACAGCGTGGGAGGTACTTCTTCGCGAATTTGTCCATCTTTCTCTTCCGGAACTTTTCCGGAACCTCCATGCGGGACGTACCGACAAAAAACTCGAGGCCGGGGATTTGTTTGGTGTCCGCCTTGATATATGTCTCGTCGTCACTCACGATAAAGCGAAAATTCACTCTTCCTTTATTTTATGATACGGAATTTCCTTCGAATACCGATAAAGAATGCACAGATTTTGCCACACCAGTGTACAAAACCCATTCAGAATCACATTGGTACACTTTAAATATTCATTTCTGTAAAAAGCACGATAGTATATCAATTTTCCAAAAAAAAAAAGAGATATCGTCTTCTTCGTGCCAAGACATAGTCTCACATTATTTTCAGATGACTCATACACTGAAAATGTTATTTCGTAAATTCGCTTGCGCTTGTTTTGTAAACATAGTATTAGTGTATAAAATACATGCTTCAAAAACTTCAGATATTATTCGTGTTGCTTGTAATCTCAAAATGCCATCATTACAGCATAGTCATAAAATGTACGAAATGAATTTCATGCGGACCACCCAATCACTGCCCATATTTTAAAGGGTGTACGGAATCAATTTGCGACACACACAAATATTCGGCAAAATTCGCCCGTTCAACCAATCATCTTTAAACTTTCAGGGAGTAAATAAAACATGTTATGAATATTTTCCCATATTTGTTTTATTCAATTTAAATTCCATATCCAATTGCACGAACCTTCTTCTTTACACTACTCATAAGGTCCTGTACAACATTTGGACCAACTTTTTTTTGCGTGGCAATCCATTTTTTCTTCAATCTTCCTCCGATTTCACTTCCTTGGGATGCTTCCAAAGTGCCTGCTGCATGATGACCCTGTACTTTTCAATTGGCCACAGTTCTGGTGCGTTCGGGGGGTTGAGATGCTTCGGCACGAAATTGACCTCTTTAGCCTTGTACCACTCCGAAACCTCTTTCGCAAATTTCCAAACCACACGAGCAAATTGCTTGCCAAATCATTTTTTTTTTTTTGCAAACTTTGACATCTTCTGCTTTCTAACGTTCTCAGGAACATCGAATATATGATGAGCAGTGAAAAACTGGAGCCCCGGAAGCTGCCGGAAGTCTGCTTTTTCATACGTCTCATCATCCATAACGAGGCAATGTGGTTTCGTCAACATCTGGGTGTAGAGCTTCCGTGCACGTGTTTTACCTACCGTATTCTGCCGTTCATCGCGATAAGGCGCCTTTTGGACTATGTACGTGTGTAGTCCTTCACGTGTTTTCGCATCTTGCACGAAAGTTTTGATTAGATTCAGTTTCTTCGCCACATCTCGGACTGAACTGTTGGGATTCCTCTTGAAAGCTTGAACTACCCGCTTGTGATCCTTAACACTATACGGAGATCCATTTTTGCCACTTCGTGGTACCGATTTTTAACACGAGACACCGTAGAATGTACCATTCCCAGCTTCCTGCTGATGAGAATGATCCGGATTTTCGAGGCACGTGCGCAAAATTTCTTTGCGCCGCTTCTGTTCTTTCGACTCCATCTTCGCAACGATTGCACATCTGCTAATGAAACTTACACAGCGTAATCAAATACACATTGAACTGATTCCACCCAAAATTTCAATAGAAAATACCAAACGGGTAAAAAGTTAAAGCCATTTAAAAGTGGTGCAATTTGATTCCTCACATCCTTTATCGTATCCGCGTATGTTGGAGTTTCTGCTGGGGAGCGCTAAAATCATTTGTTTAGATTCACTTAAAGGAAAAAGTTTCACATGTTTCGAGTGAAGCTCGAGTCGAATTTTGTTGCAGAAAAGAACGAATAGAATTTTATTTTCAGTGTATGAAAATAGAAACCGAGTTTCATTTACTATATTAAGAGTAAATTCAAACGAACGTGCGAAGTATCTTTACATGGCAATGTATGGAGGTATTAGCTTGAAAAGCGTGAGCTTATGAAAACTAAGCCGCGCCGGCTAAAATCGAAGTAATCGAGAAGTGATTCGAAAGACGTTGTGTAATGTTGACCCTCACCAGGCGTTATCTACGAAAATGCGCGTAGCACGGAACCGAAGTCCATCTTTGAAATTTAATTCTGATACTTTTAAATACTGCTGGATGTTACATATACCGGTAAAAGTCACATATTTTTTTAACAAAAATATTGATTACGCTGATTTAAAGTCACGCAGTACTGTCACTATTTAAAGAAAACTGAAAAATGTCGTAAACGAAGATAGATTTTATGTACATTTAACATAGTATCGATAGTGCACTGTAAAAATAACCTAAACTATGTATAACATACAAAACGAGATTATTTTTTTTTTTTGGATCGGTTTTTAATTGTTCTAAGCTATGAAAAGGTTTGTCGGAATGGTTTGTTTTAAGGACGACTGTGAGAGGAAACATTTCAAAATACTGGAAGAATTCTTATAGAAAGGAGCCATAAAACTATCTTTTTTTTTTGTATTTTTGTTGTGGTTTTAAGCAGATCTTAAAAGTCATCATAACCACTGGACGATTTAAACATTAAGTTTTATGCAAGCCTTGAAAAATACTCTTGAAGACCTCTCCTTGTAACGGCACTTCTTCTTAAAACCACGTTTAAGCTAGGTTTATCAAAGTTTTGTAGAATAACGAATTTTAAACTCAGTTTAAAGAAATAAATCAGGGAAACTTCCCTCCCCTCGGATATGTGATCTGGTCGCGATGAGTGGGCCTACGCCATTAGATAGTAACCAAAGACATGTCTTGTCGTGGTGGTATCACATCTTTAGTATTTTTATTTAATGTCGCGTCACATATATGGCATTGATGCACTGATTTTACAGATGTGATCCAACGGGCCTGGAGCCTGGAAAGCTGTTGCAGTACAGTCTGGTGGGACTCTTTCCTCAGTGATGATGATGTGGGATTTCCTCTTGGCTGCAGCACCTTTCTTATGCGTTCCGTGATGAGCCGTAGCCACACTTAAATATAAATAAATAAATAAACAGACAATATGTTCAAGATTATCGACATTCGTTAAGAATCGACTGTTGGATTCACTAAGTAGAAGTTTTATTAAAACTAGGAATGTGGCGCCATTCTTATTTTGTTATTTCTCATTTCAAAGAGCCATAATAAAAATACCACACATTATAAAAATGGTATACAAACAATCTTATGACAGCTTCATTCTCGATAATTTTATAATAATAGATAGGTAATAGGCGTGATGAAGCTTTATTTTGCCACCGAAAAGTGAATCTAATAGCTGAACAATCCTCAAATAATTATTGTTAGGCTGCACATGCATGTAAGACTTTGAAGCGATTAAACGACTTAGAGATAAGGATTAGACAAATAAAAAACAAGGAATGAACGGACAAGTAAACGTTAACTTTTCTACAATAGAATTAAATTCTATATAACTGAATAACACAGAAGACCAGAACTGACTAAAGTGGACAAAGTGATAGGTCAATCAAAAAAGGTATGACGAGGTATGCATCGATGACTTTCAGAGTACATACGAACTAGACATCAGTTAACCAAATTATAAACGACTGAGGAAGTTAAAAAATGCCCTTTTGACCGTAACACTGACTTACTAATTAAATAACATAAAGAGACCCAACGACCTCCTAAACTCTTTTAAAGGAAAATTCTCTCTCATGAGCCCCATCAGTAAACCACAAAAAATATACTGTTGAGATTACTGAGACTTGTAACATCAGACTTTACTGGAAGACTGAAAGAATTAAACTATCTCGACGACATAATGAAAACTTATTTTTGATTCGAGAAAACTGCTGTTAAAAAAGACTTTCGCAGCACATAAATGACAAACTTAACTACAAAAGACTAAAAAACACACACTGGCAAAATAAATAACAAAAAGACGAAACGACACCACACAAAACAGTGGACATGAACATGACTGAGAGAAAGGGGAAGCAAACTTGAACATGTAGCACCTTTTGAGGCAGTGTCAACAGCGTCTCTATGGACGACATGATCCTTGCACGGCTGGTGAAATGTTTCAAAAGGAGTTAAGTTATATCATTCTAACGCACAAGGAACAATACAGTAGCTTCTTATTTTTGGTTCGAGAAAACTTCTTCGGAGGATTCTCATCGCACATAAATGACACACTTCACGGACTGAACAACAAAAGACTGAAGAAATGAAGAAACGCCGTATTAAACTTGCAAACGTAACACTGACTAACAAAATGACAAAAAGACAATTGAAAAAAAAAACAGTCGAAAGGACTTAAAATTCTCAAACGTGGCACCTTCCGAATCATTTGCGACAGCGTCTTCTTGTACGGCTGGCAAAATGATTCGAAAGGATTCACGCAACGACATCATCAAAAGCCCTGCGTAGAGGTTTCTACTCTATTCAGAGTCTCGCCAGTAAATCTTCATAAAAAAAAAGTTTAAAGAAATAAATCAGGGAAACTTCTTCAAGTGTATTTTAAAACTGAAATTGTTACTTGGATGGGCCATAATGCATAAAACTACATGGCACTTCAACCGCCCGGTTAAGAACACTCTAAGGCTAAAGTAACCTAGAACTGAACGATCTGTTCATTTTACGATTTTGTTCATTTTGTTTAGGATTTTCAAACTCGAGCTTGCCAAAAAAAGAGGCGAATGTAGCCCACTCTAGGCGATCTCTTTGGCTTGGGCCAAAGATCACTTGGGCGAGACTGTCTATTCTTCTGCTTCTTGTGAGGACGATGAAAATCTCATTTGTAGAAACACTCCTGTTCCTGGTCAGTCAGGTTTTTAATATACCAATAGTTGTTATTAGTAAGAGATGTGTTTTTCGTTTCGCTGTCATTTTTTTTGCCTTTAAATTTGCCAATTTTATCAAAGTCTAACAGTGTTTTGTTCATCACCGGAACAATTTCCATTGATTGGGAATGAATTGGCAGAGGCCGTGAACAGACATCGTGATCAAACCGCATTCTGTTGCAAACGTGGCGTATGCTGACGTTTGTATTACTTCTGGGCGCTGTACCACCCGGCACACCATTCAACCAGATTTGAAGCCAAACTAACTGCGACGACGGAATTCCACCTGAGGAGGATCAATAGAATGATGATATTGTCATCGAGCTGATCACTGAAGCTGTTTTTCGGGTACGTTCCGCTTTTAAACATCTATGATATTGTGAATCACTAAATACGCGTCAATCAAGTATTGCACATACGCTTGATTGAAAGTTTCAGTATGTCACTACTGGAGCGGAGCTTATCGTGTACGAAGATAGCTTCGGAATGCTTGCGTTCTTGAAATGGGCTATTGGAGTCGCGGTAGAGCTGTCACCTTCTAATCCCCGGATTTAAGCTTTTTGCAACTGTAAACAGCAAATATGAAACAGTTGCAGGAAGATTCTATCCATAATACCGCTGCCAGACAGTGGGAATTAGATTGTAAACACACACACACATACCAATAGTTGTTATTAGTAAAACAAGCATCTCCGTCCAATGTATTCCGAATTTCAAATCCGGTTATTTGAACCCGCTACATAGTCCTGCTTTGGTGTATAAGTTCCACATTATACAACCAGCAACACGTTCGGCTCCAGTTGCTACCGTCCAGGGCCAGATACGTCATCACCACCACCACATCGCGCTTCGCCGGGACAATCTCTGCGACTATTGTCTTCAGCTGCTGCTTCTCGATGGTGGCCTGCTGCTCCAAGAAGGCTGGCTCTGACCTGCGCATCCGCATGACAAGTTACATGGACTGGAGGTACTTTTTTCTGTAGTTCTGTAAGCAATAAGGGTACTGTGATTGGCGACACAAAGGTGGTGTCTTTTTTGTATTAAACCCAAGTAACAAACTCAATTTTAAGGTACACTTGTAGAAGTTTTCAAGACACATTTGATAAAACCACGCATAAAACTAGATATTCTACATAACATCGATAAAACAGCTCTAAAACCCTCATAAGTTCAAAAAGGCCCATACTACAGGAGGTTCTCAAGACTATTTACCAAGGTTCGCTTAAATCTTGATAGTTTTATCGGTAAATACTTGTAATGACATTCAAGACATGCTTAAAACTATGATAGTTTTGATAGTTTTATGATTTCCCTCTTTAAGAACACTTCCAGTCCGTCACAAATATGTTTCAAAGATTCCATTTTCGGATTCGTTCTGCTGAATGGGGACTTTTTTTTGTATCTTGTTCAGTGGAAGCTATTAGTGATTTATAACATAAAAGTTTGAAAATTTTAATGCGCCACGGAATTATTGCTAGAACAGTGATTAATTTAAAAAAATAAAAATACTTTAAAATTCAACAATTAGGTGACAAGGCTTATAAATTGTTAGATCTTGAATAAATTGTGTCTACAATCCATTTTAAGTTTGAAAATGTATTTTAAACAGCAGAAATTGTTCGTAGTATTGGAAAACGAGTTTTTTTTCTGCATTACATATGTATACCATTCCGAGGAATCTAGCTCGCCATTTTTTCAATGGTTTTATATGAAACTACCATAAAACGCAAATAAAACTAATATTTCTTGCACAAGACTAACAAGATTTTTTGAGGAGCGCGATAAGTTTATCTTTATTTGTTCTATTCTTGAAAAAGATGAGTTACGCTTGAATAAAGCTTGCTTGAATTGCTCAAGGTAAACAAGTATTTCGAAAGATAGCCATAAAATCAGTGTGGAGAAGGCACATCATAAACAAAGAAAATGCGAACGTTCAAATCATAATTGTTATTCTTAGTCATAATTTCAGCTTAAAAATAATTGTTTTTACTCTTCAGCGTATGTCGATAAAAACCAAAAAAAACTCTTACTTGAATATGCTACCAATGGTTTTGGGAAGAAGAACAGTTAATAATATTGCGTCGACGGCAGAAACATCAGTTGAGCGAAAAATGATTTTTCTCTTGATCTATACGCTATACCTAACTTAAGATGAATTGCGCTGTGTAGTGGATCACTGAGTGATTCCAGCGCACTACAGAGTGCGGCAGAAAATGATGCGAAAATTGGTTCTATTTCTTTCAAATCCCATTTTCAACTAATTCAAGCAATAATATCAACATTTTCCGAGTGCAGTTATCTTCATAAAGTCCTTTAAAACAAATATTCAATGTGTCCTAGATTTTTATTAATAACATCCTCGAGCCGACGCCGGAAGCCAAAGCATGCCTTTCGGACGTAGTCCTCCGACATTGACTGCCATGTGCGTGTTATGGTTGACTTCAGGGTTTTCACACAAGGGTGTGATGTTTTGCAGGCTCGTGCTTCAATATATGCCCAAATCGAATAATCCAACGGATTAAGATCTGGACTGCTAGGGGGCCACAAATCCTTCGGCCAAAACTTTATGTTATCGTTCAACCATTGTTGGGTTCGATTGGACGTGTGACATGGCGCTCCATCCTGCTGTAGGACAACGTTTTGGTCCTCGGAGAAGTTGGCCTTCACCCAGGGAAGCACTTGGTCCTTTAAAATATCGATATACACTTCGGTATTGATTTTAACTCCAGCATCAATGAAAACAGGCGGCATTTTCAAACCGTTGGACGCCACCAAGCCAAACATCATGACACCAGCTGGCTGTTTGGATTGAAATTTGAATTTCACTTTTTCCGGAACGTTCTCCATTTTCTGCGGTGGAATGAACCGGTCCGTGCGGCTGTTGGCCACAGCATCGATGCTGAAAAGCTTTTCGTCGGAGAACAGGATTATCATTTTTTCCTTCTTCAACAAGGAAAGCAATCTCTTGGAACGAGTCACTCGTAGTTCCTTGACCCAGTCCGTAATCAAGTGACGTTTCATTCTGGCTCTGGAAGATGCATGCAGGTCTTCTTTAATGATTCTCCGCATGGATTTCTCCGAAATATTGGCTTCCTTTGCAAGTTTTCTTATGGAACGCACCGGGTTGCGAGCAATTTTTGTATGGACCGATTTGATCACGTTCGGCGTGCGTGCAAAGCGCGGACGTACGCTTTTCGGCTTCCGCTGCTTACGACCATATTGCAAGGCTTTTTTTATGCGGTAAACTGTTGCCAAATGGCACCCTACCACCTTGGCAATCTCTTTCGGCTTCTTCTAGGCGAGCAACAAACTGGTGATCACTTCTTTCGCGAACATTTTGACGAATTTGCAATAAAACAAATAGCATGTTTGGATGCAGCACTTGAAAGTAAACATAAACAAATACACTTTCAACAGAAATTAGTCACTAGCTACACGAATTAACCCAATACTCAAGTTTGAACATTTTCGCATTATTTTCTGCCGCACCCTGTACTTCCGACTTTAGATTCAACGTTTCGATCATGAACGAAAATTGATTTTCGCTCAGTTGATATAGTATTTCGTTTATTTTGCATGCCAGTGACTGGGAATTCAATGGAAACCTGCGATGGCCAACAAAATTTGTCGTTGGTGGCTAAGATGAAGGAGTATTCAATATATTGAATAGGTTTTTATTGAATTTCCGCTTGGACGATCCACTTGTTTTTAATTTCTTCCACCTGTGGGCGTCCATTGTGACAGTTTGTTTATTTTTCACAGAATGTTCTTTCTCAAGAGTATGTGCTCTTATTTAAAATCAAATGGTTCTATGAGCGTTTTATGGCAGCATTTTCAAGATACATTCTTAAAGAAGAATGTCATAAAACTTTTTCAAAAATTCTATCAGGTTTTATGCTAGTTGCGAAACGATGTCTTGAGAGGGGGATCAAGTATCTTATAAAATTACTTATAAGGTGAATTACACTTATAAATGATGTAGTTTTATCGAAGTTTCTTCAAGTGTTCTTTAATTACTCTTAAGAACTGTAAATGAATTAAAACCACCTTAACTTGTAAAATGCCCTGACAGAACCAGATGAACTTTATTATGCTTTGATAAAACTACCAAAAACATGAATAAATCTAGTTTGCAGCTGAATTGTTACTTGGGAATGCATGCGTTAATCGATTTTGGAAACTATTGTCATGTAACAATTACGTCACCGAAGAGATTATCAAATAGAATAGATACTCGTTTCTTTTTTGCTCTCAAACTTTGAAGCAAACTTCAGTTAACAACGCTAAATGTATACTCCAATCCAAAGATTTTGAAAATTTCGGAAATAATGTGTCCTGTTGGAACTTTCATTATCCCATGCCAAGATCTCTCTTTATGGAAATACTTTTAATGATCTGAGCAGAATGGAGTGCATAAAAACGTCGTTACTTCGCAAATGTTTATGCTAATGTGGGAAAAATTTCACATCGCATTTTAACTACTTTTAAACTACCAATATTCAAAGGAGAAAATTGTCACCATGAGGCAGATTTACCAACAGGCATTAAAACACCGAGTGCCTAGCGTATGATGGATTGGCCCTGATGGTACGTCGAATAGTAATTGGCTCAAACTTTTCTGCATTTTATTTTCATCTTCATAATTAAACTTGTCCCCGGAGAGAACTGCCTGCACCATGCATGAGGTAATAATGTGGCCCACGCGTGGAACTGAGATAGCGGAAAAAATACCTTAGCCAGTGTCACATGAAGCTCATTTTCTCCGCTCTGTGACCGGTGATAAATGCGCTGGAATGTACTCTGTCAAAATTATGACAGAAAATATCTCAATCCATCAAATGTTAATCCGTTTGGCATGAGAACGCGGCCACGCAGTGTCAGTACTGAAGCTCCCTTCGACCATCGCTGCTAGGCATATTGAATACGCCAGTGTGTAGCAATGTTTATGGGCGCGAAATATTACGATCTGTCATAGGACGGTGGCGGCGACTCTAACCTCTAATACTGCGCCATATAATGTCCTACAGGCAAATAATGAAGTTTTATTACTTTGGAACTGTGATTTTTTTCGCTAGCTATCCTGCAATAGACATCACTGTTCATCGTTCGAAACGAATTAGTAACGGTTTTACCGGTAATGACATTCATAGAAAGAGTCCGTTTATGTGGGTCGTAAGTCGAAGCACTGTCCCCTGTCTCGGTAGATTGAAACGACATTGTGAAGGTGCTTTTAAAGCTGAAGGTGCGCACCCCCAAACAGCGCCTACTTCAACGTCAAGTGAATCGAGCGATCCGTATGGGATCCTTGTTTCACCTGATTTTAATGGAATGCATAACCTTGAGGGTAGATCACTTGCCCGCAGCCAGCGATCAATAGTGTAATCAGGTTAGAATCGTTGAGATTGTCTATCCGATCAAAGATCCTAATACGCCTGTGTGATGAGTAAGCAGATCGGGGTTATATTATCTAGAAGTAATAGCTGCAAAGGATTGGATCCGTAATGGCCGTACCCCGAAATGGGTGAAACTATAATACACATATGTATCGCTGGAAAGACAACAATCACACGTATTGTGACTTCTCGCTCACCATCCTACCACCTACCTTGTCTGCCTCCGACTACTATTAGACCGGTGCGGCACAGTGATCAAGATCAGGGAACGCGATCAAGTGTTTGACAGCTGGTTTCACTTGTTGTTACTATATAAATTCTGCGCCAGCAAAAGCCATTAATCTCCAATAGCTCCCTCACTTCGGGAACATGTTTAGTTTGGGGCCTGGCACATATACTTAGGCGGCTCCTTAATAAATAGCACCGTTTGTAGCCCGGGTGAACATACCATTTTTACAACACAACACCCTGCTCCTTTCGGCGACGACAGTATGAGGATAAAATTATATCACCCGGCAGCGCTCCGATTTCAAGTCGATATCTGTGTGGCCCATGGCAATGCGGGGGTACGGAAGTGGAGGCCACTTCTTGGCAGGCAAGTTAATATGAACACGTTAGTACTGAGATATTAATTAATGCGGTAGCCTATTAGGTTAGATTTTTGTCTTTTCTAGTGGCTTGGTAATGGTTAACGTACAGAAGGGAGCCGCTGAGGCCACATCAGGACAGTTGGCAAGTTCGTCGTTAATGGGGTCATGCATAATGACGTGGCATTTGAATTTTTGAGCAGCTTGGAGAATGAGGGGAGTGGTCGTAAATTGGTAAAGAATTATGTTCAATAATGTACGGATGGTCACTTATTTAATTAAACTGTTCTGACAGATTCGTAACACTTAAAGCTTGAAACGGGAAAACATTGGCCTAATGTGATTAGGTGCACACTGATTTTGTATTTATATAAGGCTAATTCGTGACAAAACCTAGACACATTAAATTTGGAATATAACAAATTTGCTGTTAGTTGAATCCAAAATGCATTTTTTATTTATTTAATTGTGCATTGTTAGCCATCTTAAAACTAATAACAGTTACTTAATTAGGCTGCATGAAGAAACTACGAACTTTTGAATTTACTCCAGCCATTATGGTCTGGGCAGACTTCTTTACAACCGATTTGGCTGCCTTTGTTCAAAATTTTCGAAATTTTTCTATAATTGTAGCTTGTTGTTTATATTGAGAGAGTTCTCTCTTCACGAGAGCCCAATACCGCTCGATAGGTCGCAACTCCGGGCAGTTAGGTGGATTCGCCTCTTTCGGTACAAGATGGACTCCATTCGCTTTATACCATTCAAAACATCTTTGGCGTAGTGACAAGATGCCAAATCTAGCCAGAATAGCGAGCAAGCGTCATGGCTGTGTAGGAATGGTAACAATCGCTTCTTTAGGCATTCTTCACGGAATATTTCCTTGTTTACCGTTCCGGTAGTGATGAAGCTTTGGCTTGCTCGACCACAGCTGCATATTGCCTGCTAAACCAAATATTTTTTAGGAAACTTGGCCTTTTTCTTCGTCCTGAAATGCTCCTCTACGCCGTTCCGTTGCATGGCAGTATAATAAAACATTTCGGGAAGCTGCTTAAAGGGTGTCCACGATGAAATTGCCACACACAAAATTGATTCGCAAAATTCGAGTTTTCATCCGATTGCCATCAAATTTTCAGGGATTGAGAAATAACTATTAAACTTCATTTTACCATTTTACTCGTATTTTATTTACAGTCCATACGCAAATGCCCGCACCTTGGCCTTAACCCCGGCCATAAGATTCTGCACAACCTGTGAATCAACCGTTTTTTGCATGTAAACCCATACTTTCTTCAGTTCCCCGACTGTCTTCACTACCTTAGGTCGTTTAAGAAGGTGCTGCTTCATAATCGCCCAGTACTTCTCGATGGGGCGGAGCTCCGGAGTGTTGGGAGGGTTGAACATTTTCGGCACGAAATTGACCTTATTGTCCGCATACCACTTCAGCACGTCCTTGGAGTAGTGGCATGAGGCCAAATCCGGCCAGAAGATTGTTGGGACGTTGTGGGCCTTCAGGAGAGGAAGCAGCCGCTTCTGGAGGCACTCTTTTATGTACACCTGTCCGTTCATCGTGTCCTGGGTCACGAAAGGTGCACTCCGCTTCCCGCACGTGCAGATGGCTTGCCAAACCAGGAATTTCTTCGCAAATTTGGACATCTTCTGAGTGCGGACATGCTCCGGAACGCTGAACTTATTGTTGGCCGTGAAAAACAGGTTGCCGGGGATCTGTTTGAAGTCGGCCTTCACATATGTTTCGTCGTCCATGATGCAGCATTCAACTTTCGTCAGCATGTTGAGGTACAACTTCCTGGCACGGGTTTTGGCGGACTTGTTCTGCTTCTCGTCGCGATTAGGGGCCTTTTTTACCTTGAACGTTCGAAGCCCAGCCTTAGTTTTGGCCTTCTGGACAAAACTTCGGCTTAGGTGCAGCTTCTTAGCCACATCCCGAACGGAGGCGTTCGGATTTCGGTTGAAGGCCCCAACTACGCGGTTGTGATTTTTGGTGTTGTACGGAATACTTTTTCCTTCACTTCTGGGCTTCCGATCGGTGGTGAACCGTTCCTCGAACCGCTTAATCTCTCGCGACACCGTGGAATTCGCGATTCCCAATGTTTTAGCGATGGAACGATGCGAGAGATCCTTGTTCTCGTGATGAATGCGCAAGATTTTATCACGCACGAGCTGTTCTTTCGACTCCATTTCCGCGTTTTGATCACAGGACTTTAAAACTTGCAGGATGTAAATAATGCACTATGAACTAAATCCACCCAAATTTTCATTAAATTCTACCCAACGGTTAAAAAGTTAGAGCAATTTCATAGTGTGGCAATTTCATCGTGGACACCCTTTAAAGTCTTCCAGCACATAAGTTTCATCGTCCATTATCACGCAGGAAAACTTCGTCAAATATTCGCGATACAACTTGCGAGCCCGGGTTTTAGCCGTCACATTCTGTTTATCATTACGGTTCGGTCCAGTTTTCACCTTGAACGACTTCATACCTTGCCGGTGCTTGGAAGTATGCACGAAATTTGGGGACATTTTTATTTTTCTAGCCACAGTACGTACCGAGAGATCTGGTCTCTTCTGCAATATTTGCTTCACCTTCGCGTCCTTCTGGTGGTTCCTGAGATCCGTTTTTGTTCCGCTCCCAGCCTTCCTGGCTGTTGTCAAACGTCTATCGAAAGATTTAAGAACATTATGGACAGTGCTTGCAGGAAAACCAAGCTTTTTTGCAAGTTTTCTTACTGACAGATCCGGATTTTCATTGCGACCGCACACAATTGCTTTTCGCACTTGCTCTTCTTTCGACGCCATCTTCGATCTTAAAGCTTGTAGTATCAACAAAAATTGATTTTACACAATGAAAAGACATACGTTAATCAGTCTACGAAATATTTCACGCGTTGATGAAGTATTTCCAGAGATATTTGGATTGGATTTGGATTGGATTTGGATTGGATTTGGATTGGATTTGGGTTGGATTTGGATTGGATTTGGATTGGATTTGGATTGGATTTGGATTGGATTTGGATTGGATTTGGATTGGATTTGGATTGGATTTGGATTGGATTTGGATTGGATTTGGATTGGATTTGGATTGGATTTGGATTGGATTTGGATTGGATTTGGATTGGATTTGGATTGGATTTGGATTGATTTGGATTGGATTTGGATTGGATTTGGATTGGATTTGGATTGGATTTGGATTGTATTGGATTTGGATTGGATTTGGATTGGATTTAGATTGGATTTGGATTGGATTTGGATTGGATTTGGATTGGATTTGGATTGGATTTGGATTGGATTTGGATTGGATTGGATTTGGATTGGATTTGGATTGGATTTGGATTGGATTTGGATTGGATTTGGATTGGATTTGGATTGGATTTGGATTGGATTTGGATTGGATTTGGATTGGATTTGGATTGGATTTGGATTGGATTTGGATTGGATTTGGATTGGATTTGGATTGGATTTGGATTGGATTTGGATTGGATTTGGATTGGATTTGGATTGGATTTGGATTGGATTTGGATTGGATTTGGATTGGATTTGGATTGGATTTGGATTGGATTTGGATTGGATTTGGATTGGATTTGGATTGGATTTGGATTGGATTTGGATTGGATTTGGATTGGATTTGGATTGGATTTGGATTGGATTTGGATTGGATTTGGATTGGATTTGGATTGGATTTGGATTGGATTTGGATTGGATTTGGATTGGATTTGGATTGGATTTGGATTGGGTTTGGATTGGATTTGGATTGGATTTGGATTTGGATCGTGAATACGTCGAAGAATAGGTATCTGCTGGCTGGAGGAAACAGAGCTCGCACAGACAGAAGTGTGCTTATAGACGGAGATGAGGTAGTTGAGTTTGTGTACCTCGGATCAGATTCATGTGACATTTGATAACAACTGCAGAAGAGAAATTAGGAGACGCATGATAAGTAGTCGATAGCCGTGCTTACTATGGACACCCCAAGACCCTAAGGTCTGGTAAACTTCACCTCCGTAGTAAGTGTACCATGTACAAAACGCTGATAGGACCGGTAGAAATCTACGAGCACGAAACGTAGACAATGCTCGAAGAGGGCCTTCCAACACTTGGAGCTTTCAAACGACGTGTGCTTAGAACCATCTTTGGCGGTGTTTGAGAAAATGGTGTTTGGAGGAGAAGAATTCATTGCGATGCATTGTGGCGCAGGTGCGGTCTTGAAGGGACATTGGACCAGCAAAAGTTAGTAAAATCAGCTATTTACGTATTCCACGTCAAATGACCAATCGACCAAACTTCATGGTTGTTGATTGGAATGAGATTTTGCACATGATTTCGGTGTCGAAGACTGATCATTTTCCACTGATCAAAAAAAAATCTCGAGTGAGTTTTGAAAAGGTCTTAAGTGTTTTTTTACAAGCTTTGTTCAAACAATTTATTTTATTTAACCAATTTAAATTTCCACAACTGTAGATTGCATGACTGTCTGAGAACGAATCAAAATACATGTCTCTATTTTTTTAACCAATATTTGACACAAAAACAAGTGATATAAACGCTCATTTTCATGACTTCAAGAGGATGGAGAAATTTTAAACAAAGAAGTTTCTGAAGAAGCCATTAAGGATGCATTTTCGAAACATTGATTATTTCCAAAAAAAAACAAATGTGTTTGATGGCAAATTGTGACTCATGAGTGTACGGAATTACCTTCCTTAGTTTTATCGTTTTACTACTTTCGTATTATTTCCATTTTATTTTATTAAAAGTTTATTTAATTCAACATCCGTAATAACTTTCAAATAGTTCGTTCGATTGTCTTGATGTTGAAGAGGAAATTAAAAGCAATTCCATGTACAATTTGAAACACCACTTGTTGCTGATAGAGAGTCGCATGTAAGTTTTTAATAGGGCAAAACACAAATATGTTTTTATTTTGAAGAAAATTTAATTTGAAATACCTCGAAAACGGTCGAACTTAGGAGGTTAATTTTTCGCTTTTTTTTTTTGTAAAATTAGCCCAGGAATCAAAATTTACCATCAAACACATTTGTTTTCTTAAAAATGTTCAACGTTTTGAAAATGTATCCAAAATAGCTTCTTCAGATACTTTTTTGTTTAGAATGTTTTCATCCATCTCAAGTCATGAGAACGCTTAAGATGTTTTATATTTTATGGTAGAAATTTGTTGAACAAAAATTATTTTAAATTTAATTTAATTTAAATTTTTGGTTTATTATCGATTTTCTACAATGAAAACATGTTTTTCCGACACATCTTATATTCTCTCCATGAACCTCTGTCAGTTCCCTACAATTCGTTTTCGGACAATTTTTTCATGCAATCAACAGTTTTTATGCTACATTTTTTTGAATAAAATGTGTGCGAAAACACTAACGACCCTTTCAAAATTTACTCAAGAATCATTTTTTTACGGTCAGCGGAAAATGGTCAGTATCTTGCACTGAAAGCCTATGCAATGTGTTATCCCAATCAGAGATGATCATTTCAAACATTCGACTTTTATCGGTCATTTGGCGTGGAATTCACTAGTACTACAAACTCCAAAAAACGGTATCAATAGCTTGATAAATTAAGCCCAGTCATGTGTGTAAATCACCATTTCGGAGTTTGTTTCTCATATGAGATCTAGCATTTGGGATTTAAGTCCATCCTAGGACTAGACCAAGTAGACAAGTAGACCATACTGTTTGTTGACGATTATAAGACCCAGTTTGTAAAGTCTAAAGTAAATCGAAATTGAGAACACGAGAGGAGTTGGATCTGGGCTCTTATACATGGCTAAATATTTTAGTATGATGATCTACTGTTAGTTTCAATTGTCTTCCAAACTCAATATTTCGATAATTTGACCTTAATAAACACCATCTTGTGCAATGATCTGCATCCTACCTATTAGCTTACATAAAAATAGGTCCTCACACTCGGTTTAGGTATACGTTCCTGAATTCTAATTAAACAAATGTTAAATTTATCATAACACAACTTACTCATTTATGTGAATTGCTTCAACAGCATCTGTATTGCTGGTTTACATTAGTTTCAAACTCGACATTGACGTAGTTGTTGGAAAATCACCAATAGAGCATATTAGCTCAGCATTCCTGAATGGACATACAAACAAGTATGAAGCTAAATATGTTTGATAAACATATATATGTTTAGTCATATTTATATATTTAATATATAAATAACTTGTTTAACTTCAACTACAGAAACTACACAGAAAAAAATGATGAAATTTAACAGACGCGTAAAATTTTCCCTCGTTCAATTGCATACCAAAACAAGCGTGAACAACGAAATTCTTTGCAATCTTTCATGCAACAGTTCTGATTCAAGCGATATCTGGCTTAAATGTACATTAAATATACCATGACTTTCGGCCAAACCTAGCATTCCATATATCTGTATTAGATAAGGCAGAAAATTACATGTTTCATTCAAACTGTGTATTTAAACAGTTACACCGTACTTTGATTACAAAGTGTTCGATTGTTTTTTATGTAAATTGGTATTATTTAAAATCCATCATTCATTTTCTTATGAAAATATAATTATCACTGAACTGGGCAGAAACCTCGTATCTTTCCAATACAGCTGGAATATTACTTTTCATAGCTTGAATATGTTTTACCTTTCGCATTTCGCACACCTTAATATATTTAGGTAACCGAAATAATATATCCTATAAGCCAACAATCTGTTCACTAATTTTCGCCTTTCTGCAGCACAATAAAAATGATCAAGTAAACCGCGTACCACATCTCCGCCATCATCAGATAAGATCACAACGATCTGCACCCACGACGAGGCGTGATTCACCTTTTAGGCTCATCTTCTCCGTATTCTCCGCTGTAAAGCTCGGGTTTGAATGTCGAGCTGGCGGCATGAGACCCGGCGAAGACACCTCAGCATTCCACGATCGTCGTCAATTGGGTGTGGTGTACCATCTTTCTGTTGTTGCCATGAAAAAAAAAAAAAGGAAGGGAGCCGTTCGACCGATTCCGAACCTTTTAGTAGTTCCTACGCTTCACGCAAGGGTAATAATCACCATCAAAGGTTGAACCCCTTGATCGGGCGGTGAACAAGTAACAAACCATAAACCCAGCACTCCGCTACGTGAGAAATGTACAAATGGAATAAAGAAAAACCCGTCGCTCGCCGGGCCTCGTTCGAACAGCTGCGCCGCCGGCATGGGTCCAGGTTTGTCGCGCGGCCTCTATGCTTTGGAAACGACGCTAAAATAAATGAAGCTCATTAGTGCGGGCAAAATGCCACAGGAATTGATAGCAATTTGGAGTGATAAATAAGTGACAGTCAGTCGGTTTGGCACGACCAACCAACAAACCTAAACTGATCCAAGCAGGCGGAGAATGCTCGAAGCCTGCGCGAAGGTGTGAAGTTCTGCACCAGGTTTGCAACCCTCTCTTGGGACTTCAGGTGATCTAGTTTCAAACGGTACTCACCACAATGTTGCAGTTTGGAACTTGCAACAGCAGGCAATTTGTTTCAATTACTACGTTCCTATCTGAATGGTTCCCAACCGTTTTACACATCTGCGTCACTCCCGACCGAGATGAGCAAACCCCCGTTTGACCCAGGAATATAAAGAAAGCGACCGTACTTTCCCGAGGTCAAATTTTACGAACTCATCCTGCTCGTAAATCGACCTGGATTGTTCTGATTCAATCGCAGCATAAAGTGATGGGGTGGTAACAATTCTCCCAGAGATCCGGCAGATCGTGGTGGTCGGGGGTACAACGTCTAGCAGCTTGTCAGGAGGCAGAGGTGTCATTGGACGAGGGTTTCTAAAGGGTAAATTAGTTCAGAGCGTTTTCCGTCGTATGACAAGTTTAAATAACTTTTACTTAAAACTGTTTCGATAATGATTCCACAGTAGGATGATCAATTTGAAGCCGATTTATTGACTTGATATTTTTCGCCCCACACAATTAATTTCAATTGATTTCAATTAAAACTTTACTGCCTGATTTTCACAGAAAAGTTTTAATTAATGCTATCGACACACACTGATGTAGGCTGGGTTAATTTCTTTGACAAAACCGATTTTTTTTTCAATTGAATTTAATGCAACTAGTTTTCATAGTCCTTCTCCGACCTGTTCAAGATGATGTTGAAGAAATTGTTGGCGGATTTCCCAGGCTTCCTAGTTAGGTGGAAAGTGAAGAAGTAGTTGCCAAAGTCGGTTGAACCACCAGTATAGTATAGGCATATATGTTTACAGGATACGTTTCGCGAACTCTTGGAGAGGAGAAGATTTTTTTTATCGTACTGGTTTGGATCGAAGGGAGTCAAATTTTCATGAAACTTTATCCACGCATTATGTTTAAGGATGAACTCCTTAAACGATTTTTTTCTTTAATCAAGCTTGCTAGTTATCAAACCCCGATTGAAATTTTACGGCTTTTCCGGACATCAACTCATATCGAAAATTCATAACTCAAGAACGAGCATCAAAGAGATGTTTTCCCCCGAATTGAATGGAAAATTTGTGCAACAATAAGCAAACATATATTATAGTATGAAAGAAAAACAAATTCTTGTTCACGTAAATTTTCACGATAATGTTTTTTTCTGTTTCCAAGTAATGCCCAAAAACTAACGGCCCGTCACTCATTTAACCACCACCACATACTGTAACACGGAAAATAAGTCCGACTGCAACAGGCTCTCCTCTCTGTTTGACTTGATCAAGCTCCAATAACCACTGATTGTCCTCATAATGCCATTATATGAAGGGCCAAAAACGGATTGGGTGGATCGATAGACAACATCATTTATCCACGGGTGTATTAAAGAATAACCTTCATACAACAAAATTGAACAATTTGTCAGAAAAGCGAGCTATCTAACACGAGGATGCCGCAATGAGTGGGGAGAAGAGCCCGCCCTCTATTCACAAACTGTAAGCAACGGAGAGTTAGCATTTCCACTATCCACATCCAACTCGCTTTAATCGGGTGCCCAGATGGTCCCTCCCATTCCTCAGTATTAGCATTAAGTATTCATATAATTATGTATATATTTATATAAGAGAAAAACAGTACAAGAACACGTATCTTTTTGAATGATTTTCAGTTGGTTGATCCTGAAATAGAAGAATGTTGTATACTGCTTCCTGAAAAGGCCTGATATAATATGCTGCATCTTGAAAAGGCCTGATATATAATTTTAGGAGATCATCTCAATATTCCTGGACAAACTTTAATTATACCTAATTGTAATTTTCGATTGAAAATGGACCATTCATTCGGTTAGCTGACAAACAGACATATCACCTTGAACATTTAATGGAGTAAAACCTCTTTGTTTGAACACTACTGCCATCTGTAGAGTACAATTTGGCATCTGATAAACTGAATAGAAGTCGTTAGTGAGTAAGTGTCAAACACCAGGTAAAAGAAAACGCGTTTCACAAGTGGCACTACTACAAACTGTTAACCATTTAGATTGAACGGTTAAGTAAGCGTTCGATGAATAGCTTATGAGTGTTATATCATCCGTAGTCTTGTTTTGATGGATGGAAATTTGGTTATTTGATATAACACAAAATAAACATTTATACATTTTAAATAATAGTATCCATTACCTCTATTGGCTGCGTGTTGCTGACAGCAATCCGCATCTATCGTCACTAACCGAAGGACTAGTGCTCGTGGAATGGAAAAATAGTGAAATATAAAATAATAATGAAACCACCAATTTTATTGTAACAGCCTAGAATGAAGATTGTACTTGAAAAAATGATGCAAACAATAATGATCACCAAAAATTAATTTTAATACGGATATTTTTCTCTCAGGGGATGACCAAACATATATAACCTCTGTTTTTGCACAGTTAGTTTATTCAACCTCCTCTCCTAAGCTAAATGCCCGCACCTTGGACTTAACGCTACCAATCAAATCCTGTGCAACACTGGTGCCACGCTTGCGCATCCATCACACTTTTTATTCAAATCCGTGACGTTTTTGAAAACCTTTCCTGTTTTCCGGAGCTTGCCCTTCATAATCGCCCAGAATTTTACTATTTGGCGAAGTTTGGCGGATTTGCCTCCTAAGGCACAAAAACAACATCAGGTTTCGTACCACTCCATCACCAGTTCACGTTATGGCACGATGCCAGATCCGGCCCACGAAGGGAGCGGAGAAAGGGCAGCAGGTGGTTCTGGAGGCATTCTTCTTTATATATTTGACCGTTGATGGTGCCAGTCATTATGAATTCGCTGCACCCACACACCAAGTACTTCTAGGTAAATTTGTCGACCTTCTTCTTCCGAAACTTCTCCGGAACATCCAAGCGGGACTTGCCGACAAAAAACTCCAGGCCGGGGATCTGCTTGGCGTCCCCTTGAATGTACGTCTCATCGTCCATTGCGATAAATTACGGCTGCACCAACCACTCACGGTACAGCTTCCTGGCGCGGAATTTGGCCACCGTATTCTGTTTATCGGTTCGGTTAGGCACCTTCTTTACCTTGAAGACATGAAGTCCGGCCCGTTTAATTGTCTGCTGGACAAACCAGACGGAAGAATTGACCTTCTTGGCCACGTCCCGAATCGAATGGTTCAGATTGCGCTCGAAGTAATCCCTCACCTTCCTTGCGTTCACGGGGTCAGTCGTCTTCGTTTTTCTTCCGCTTCCAGCTCGCCGCTGGGTCTTCTGGGTCTCCTTGAACGAGTTTACTATACGGGATACGGTCGAATTGTCGATTCTCAACTGTTTCGCGATCCACCTATGGGACTGGCCTGGATTTTCCACGACCGCGCCCATAATTTTTGGTCGAAGCACTTTTTGCTAGGAAGCCATCTCGATAATTACTTCACAGATTGTAAAGAAATGTTTTAACACTCTAAACTTGTTTTACCCAAAATGTCATCAAGTTTTACCCATGCAATAAAAAGTTATACACAAAAGAAAATGTTGCATTTTTTTCGAGTACAATCTTTATCACATCACGTTTTTAGTCTCAAACTGCTTTATTATAACGAACAGGGTTCAGATTGTAAATGAAGGTATGCTCCAAAGGAATGAAAAATTTAATAAAAATTTCACGAATGGTGTCCAAATAGTATTTGAGATTTACGCTCGGGGACATACGAATCCATCCTGGTCGACCATTTCTGATTTAGATGAATCTTTGCACTTTCTTTTCTAAAGGGTACACTAACCTCATGCAGCTCAGCGAATTGAGCCAGGTCGGGCGAATCATCGTGCGATAGGAACCCTACCGGAACAAACGAGTCGACGTCATACAGTGCATGAATTGCCGCAACAATGGCTACCAGCTCCAGCAACGAAGGAATTCCCTCCGCTACAGTAAACTGTTCTGCAGACTCCGAGCCATCGAACATTTGTGGGCTCACAGTCCGCAACCAATGCCAAGACAAACAACCAACGGCGTACTGACCCTCGGATCAGGGCAGGCGCGAATCCACCAACCTTCAATGCCTCCCCCAGGAAAGCTTAAAGGTGCTCTACAATTCGGCTGAATTGTGGTCCATCTTCACGGAGTTCTGTGGTCATATGAAGCAGTGCAAGACCAATTCGGACCAAGTAAAGGTCCTTGGTTACATGGTTTGCACATATAGGGTCAACTAAACCCCGCAGCATCCGTATTGCCAACTAAAACGCTCGCTCTATCCGAGCGGAAAAGATTGAGTTGAGCAATTTCCTTGCTCATCAAGCCATCGACGTGGGAGTTATCACTGAAACCCGGCTCAGCACAGCGATCAACTTCTCACTCCCAACATAATAACATAATCCACCCCAGCTTAACCGGTGGCGGTGTGGCCGTCATCATCAAGCTATGGAATCCTGCCACATCCAAAAACCAACATCATCGAAGCAATCGGCGTAAAAATCCATGCTCTCAACAACGATATTGACCTGTTCACCGTCTACGTACCTCGTCAGTATGTGGACAGCAACGGCACATCGTTGCTCGTCACGAAAGTTCTGCAGAAACTCACCAACAACAGAACCCATGTTATGGTGGCTGGTGACCTCGACGCTCATCTTACACTGTGACAAAATCACAAGTACAACAAAAACGGCGGCCTTCTGGTAGACCGTCTAAGTTCAGGTACGTGTGCCATACACTTTTCAGACGAGCCCACGTACCTCTACCCAGCTGAAATGACACCCACCCTGGACGTGTTCCTGTCCAACCTGGCACTCGTAAAACCCACCACGAACTGAGCTCCAACCACTACCCGGTGAGTGTGATGAGAAAGGACTACCATCAGATCAACTGGGTGGCTTTTAGTCTCCTAGTGAACGAACATACAATCCGTTGAAGCCAGTGACAACCAGCTGAGTAACGATTCGCGCCGCAGAAGAAGCATGCATACGCTGGGTACCGGTAAGGCGACAACTTATTCATCAACGAAACACCACCAACGAACCTGATGCCTCCTGAAGAAACATGAAGTTTCGTTTTACAATAGGATGATTGGGGACCGAATGACGACCATCAGGAACCAGCAGTTCTCAAACAGCAATGCGCAGATGAGACTCGAAACCGTTTTGGAAGGTAGCAAACATACTGAAGTAGAAGCGAACTGAAGTTCCACCGCTGACCCTCGATTCCGGAGGTATCCTCGTTTCCCCATCGGAGAAAGCCAACACGAACGCCAGCAAGCTCGTGGAAGCGCACAGCCTGAGTGCCATCATGGTGAATCCACACGAAGCCGCAGTTCAACAAACCATCAACCAGCTGACCATCAACCTGGCTTTGCACCGTTTGTCGACCTAGTGACGGAGGACGATTGTCGTGAGGCAGTGAGAAACATGAAGTCTCCCGGCAACAACGCTATTTTCAACCTGGTTCTGAAAAAGCAATGCATTCCGGTTCCTGGCTACGAGATGCTTCCAGCTAAACTATTTCCCGACCAGATGGAAGATGGGGAAAGTCATCCCATTCTAAAGCCTGGAAATGATCGAACAGCCCCACCAAGCTACAGGCCTATCACGTTGCTATCGGCAGTCAGCAAGGTTTTTGAACGTATCATCCACCAACGCCCGATGGAATACGTTGAAGAATACCAAATTTTCGTACCGGAGCAATTCAGTTTTCGGAAAGGCTGCTTAACCGTTCATTAACTGGTCCAAGTGGAAAACATGATCTTTCGAAACAAGTCACTCTCCGATAACACGGCCATGGTACTCTTGGACGTAAAAAAGGGCTTTCGACAACGACTGGCACGATGGACTAGTTCACAAGCTAGTGCAGGCGAACGTCCCAAACTAACGTTTGCATTTAAAAAAAATGGACTTTTTTCGGAGGGTGATACAAAAAAGCTAAGACAGATAATTGCTTTTGATAAATTTCCCATGGAAGGTAATTATTTAAGCTTACTTGCAAAAAATTTCTACGCCCTTGCGAGCGGCCTTCCGGCAGTTAACCGGAACATTCGCCATGGTGGACAAAAACATGCGTGTAGGCATATTTTTGAGTTTTTTCTTCGTTTTATTTATCAATTCCTCCTCAGTTTTCGCGACAAAATTGTTGGAGTAGATCTTACGCTTCAGGTTGGCCCAGAAATTCTCGATGGAACGCAGCTGGGGGACGTTGGGCGGCACATTGATATTCAGCCGCTCCATATCCTCCAACGATCGCTTCGAGTAGTGGGCCGACGCCAGATCCGGCCAGAACTTCGCCGCGTCTTCGCGCATATGGTATTTCTTGATGAAAGACGCAACTTCCGGCAGGCATGTCGTACTATAAATTTCCCCGTTCACGGCCAGTCCAGAGTGAAAGAAGAGCGGCTTTGACATCCCCTTCTCGCTGATTGTCAGCCACAGCAGCACCTTCTTGGGGAACTTGGTGTGTGAAATGAACTTCACCTCGGAGCTCACTTCCTTCGTGGGGGAAGTAAAATACGAAGTGCCCTGCCCGTCGTTGCCATATAGGGTGAGATAGGTCTCGTCGTCCATCACCACCGCCACGTCGCGATTCGACGGGAAAATCGAGTTGACCATCTTACTCCGCGGCTGCCGCTGCGTCATTGCCTGCAGCTCCGAAACCAGTTGACGCGATTTCCGCTTCCTGACATGTATGTTCATGTTCGCCAGGTACTTTTCCACTGTTTGACCGGTTGAGCCAACCTCCCGGCCAAGCGCACGCAGCGATGTAGCCACTTTTTCCTCGGTCTTCCTCTTCAGCATCCTTTGGAGTTCGTCGGTCGTCCGGAACCGGGCTTTCTTTCGATGCTCTGATTGTTGTCTAATAGTGCCAAGATGTTGTAGATGCCGAAACGAGCGTATCCGGCGTCCACAAAGTGCCGCACGATGTCCGTCTTTGAACGGGCAGACTTCTGAACGGAGTTGCTTCACTGTTTTTGCCATCACGGCTAGAGTTCGACTGATAGAGCTGTCAACTTTTGTCTGCTGACTCATGGGTTACTATGATTGATGCTGCATGGGTAGTTTTGTCAGAGCGGGTGAAGGTAAACCCATGAAAAATCGGCAATTTTTAATGCAAACGTTATTGTACGCAAACGCCCGTATTTGTTAGAACTATTTCATGCAAGTTGCTGCTTCGTTTGGAATGAAACACAATTTTACATGCTCTGATATTTATATCACAATAAAAATTCAGATCTATTTCTGCATACGTCACGTATTTGACCAGCTGGAAGATCAAAGTAAACAAAGCCAAGAGCCAAGCTATCGTCATCCGACATCGTCCGTCATCGAAGCTGCCAACTGCCGATGATTGCTTCATCATGATAGGCAAAATAAAGTGCCCACCTCTTCGTTTTTTTCAATTTCTCTCATTTACTTGGTTCAAATTAAAGTAAACACAGTGTAGTTTTTTTTTCTTATTTTATTTTTTATATTCTTTTTAAGTTTCACTTATGTGTGTTGAGTGAATAGGCTCTCGATATGTTTCGATGTTTCCAGGAGACCGATTGTTTATGTTTGAATTTTGACATGTTTGAAGCACGGCTCAACTGGTGCAGTATAGTGATCGCATTTGATCAATGAAAATGGAGAAGCAGTGCTTTCGAAAGCAATCCCTTGTGTATCCGAAAATTGGTCGTTCGTGATGTGCAAAAGGTGAATCGCACCGGGCTGTCGCTAAAAAGTACAGTATCAGTAAGGCAGCGGTTGGCAAATGATTCTTCTGAAGCTTAAAACGTTTGGATCAGTGGTGGATCGCCCTGGCAGAGGCAGGAAGCGGAAAACGGATGCGAGAACGGACACCAAGATCATGCGCGAAGTCAAGAAGAACCCGAAGGTAACTGTCCGCGAGATCCAGGAAACCCTTCAGTTATCAGTTTCCGGTCGAACTGTTCGTCGCCGTCTCGTAGCACAGGGGTTGAATAGCAAACTTGCCCGGAAGCGCCCATTTATCAGCAAGGCAAACAAAGCCAAACGGCTTAAGTTTGCTAAGGAGCATGCTGATAAGCCCCTAGAGTTCTGGAAAACGGTTCGCTGGACGGACGAATCAAAATTCGAGCTGTTTAACCGAAAGCGGCGGGTTCGTGTTTGGTGCAGATCGGGAGAGGAGCTTCAGGAGCGCCACATCCAAGGCACGATGAAGCATGGAGGAGGAAATGTGATGGTCTGGGGGTGTTTTTCGTGGGGTGGAGTGGGATGCATTGTGAAAATCGACGGGATAATGACGGCAGATTCTTACATCAACATCCTGCGAGAAAATCTGGAGGTTTCGCTGATCCAGACGGGCCTTGAAGAGAAGTTCGTATTCCAGCAAGACAACGACCCGAAGCATACTGCCAAGAAGACCAAGTCTTTCTTCCGGTCTTGTCGGATCAAACCGCTGGAATGGCCTCCACAAAGCCCGGACTTCAATCCCATCGAGAATTTGTGGGCGATTCTCGATGCCAGGGTTGACAAAACTGGTGTTACCAATAAAAATAACTATTTTGAAGCCCTGGAGCGCGCCTGGGAAGAGCTAGATTTACAGCACCTAAAGAACCTGGTCGAGAGCATGTCGAAGCGCCTGCAGGAGGTCCTGAAGGCCAAAGGAGGACACATCAATTATTGAAATGCTTTTATTTTACTTTAATTTATGTTTTCTGTAGCCTAAATGAAGTGGGCACTTTATTTTGTCACTGGTTTTTTTTTTTCAACACAAATTGATTTTTTTTTTTTAAGTAAAACTCCTTTTTTTCAGTATTCCATAAGTGAAACTTAAAAAGAATATAAAAAATAAGATAATAAAAAAAAATACAGTGTGTTTACTTTAATTTGAACCAAGTAAATGAGAGAAATTGAAAAAACGATGAGGTGGGCACTTTATTTTGCCTATCAGTGTACATGGAAAATCCCATTAATTTATGCCAGCATTTCGTTTATGAGCATTATATAACGCACAAAATTGAATGTTTCTTTAAAGCTGTATTCATCTTATCTATCGACTATAGACTATTCCAGAATTTATAAGCACACCTAATGTTACCGGTATTTTTGAATTGAATGAAATTTTTCAAATTATTTTGGCTGCGACCAATTGTTTACAGAAGAATACTGTAAGTGGAATCTCTTTAAAAAAAAAATGGTCAAGAAAGAGGGTGTGAGCGTAGGAGCAATACGAACTGCAGTTAGAAAATATTTAGAGTAATGTACTTTCGAAGATGCACCGAGGAGTGATCGGAAATCCGGTCCTGTGAGTTCTGCTATTGACAACAAGATTAGAGATGCCTATAAACAGAAACCATCGGCTTCCGTTCGAGATGTGGCGAAAAAGATAGGGACCTCGACGTCGAATGTGATGCGTGCAACAGAACGACTTGAGCTCAAGGCATACCGGAAGCAGAAGAAACCCAAAAGGACCTCGATCAGGCTGCGTCTGTGAAACCGAAAGCCCGAAACTTTATGAAACAATTTTGTGTAGAAATTTTGGGTGATTATCATGGACGATGTAACGTTTGTGAAATTGGATTATAAAACCCTTCTTGGACCACAATATTAAACTGTACGCATGGACAAGGATATCCTCGAGACGGAGAAGGCCATTTTCACCTAAAAATTTGGCAAGAAGGTGATGGCAGGCAATATGCAAATGCGGCAAAATATCTAGCCCATACGTAACATCGGAGACAATGGAAACCCAGAAGTACATCAAGGAATGCCTCCAAAAGCGTTTATTGCCGATGATCAAGTAGCATGTCATTACGTCAAGGGCACACTAGGGTGCTACAAAAGCCAAAATATCTGTTTCGTGCGGAAAGAGAAAAATACGCCAAATTGTCCGGAGACACGGCCAATAGAGAGTTTCTGGGCTTTGATCAAAGAAAGTAGGAAATCGTAAACCAGGGATGATCAAAAAAAGGATTGGAAAAAGTGGTGAAAGGTGGAAAGGCAATGTGCAGAAGTTAGGTCATGTTCGAGGAAAGGTGGTTGTCTCGTAAAAAAAGGTTTCGATTGAAGAAGGGTAAAATGTTATGTAAAACATCAGTGCTGTTATAATAAAATAATTGAAATTAAAAAAAAAAAAACAACACATTTTTAATATTTTGAAAGTGCGCGTATAATTTCCGGAACAGTCTATAGGCATTTCAAAAACCAACCTACGTTCACAAAATTCGCCAACAAAACATCATCAAACGAGCAGCTCCACCCTGGCTACACCACCTTACCAACGGTTATCTCCCTGAAGACGGGCGGCAAATCTAGGCGAAGGGCGTTCACGACGCGATCGCCAACGAAACCGCCCGCAGGCTGCCATCCGCGTCATCATCCCAACCCAGTGCCGAGGAAGTGAGACAAAACGGTTCCATCGGTGGTGATATTCGCCGTTAAACAGATCGAGAGAGAAAGAGTGTCCCAGACCCGGCAAACATTCTCCCACGCTCGAAACACGATATTTCAATCTGTTTATGTAATAGATGCTAAAAAGCAGATAGATTTTGATGAGTCGCGGCTTCTCCGACACGGACGCGGGGCAGATCCGCTTGTTGTAGCCAGAGTTTTTTTTTTTTTGCCGATTCTCGAGCTTCTCCAAAGAAACATGATCATGGAGCATTCATTTACCTCACTTCCCCACTTCTAGCACGAATTGCTCTCTGTGTACTGCACAATGCAGTGGTTGACGTTTATTGCAGTTGAATTGAATTGACTCCAAAGAGTTCCAAATAAACTCGTGTATATTGAACGTTTTATTGTGGTTATGTTATGGCCCTATTGGGTTACCTCCCTTCTGGCGGTACTCCTAGGCTGCAACAGAATGCAACGAATGAACACGAACAGTGAAACGAACGAACATAAAGGCAAAAGGTGGGAGCTTCCAATCTCGGTGGCGTTAAGCCTGCCTGTGCTCCACCGAAAACGAATGGTTTCCTCACGAATAAGAAGATCGGATTGGCTTTTCTGAATGTGAGGTTTGGGAGAATCGGTGCATCCCTGCCTGGCCGGCTGGTTGGTTGCATGATGTGATTCGGTGAAGCAGAAAATAAAACGTGATTCCAGCATAAATGCTCCGGTTTCACATTAATAAAACCTGACTAGGGGTGTTCCAGTGACTTTGTTAGCCTAAGTAACGAATTGGAGAGTTCCGTTCACGTCATCCCTACGTTCTTCAAAAACACAGAGATTAACCGATGACGACGACTGTGGGACCTTAGCGCGCAAAAGTGAAGGCGTGTTTCTGTTTGTTTATGTTCTGTTGCTACCCTCCTTGCCGTGCGCTCTGAAACCTGCAAACACTGAGCGCTCGGTTACTCTTCGGAAAAGGAAGTTAATTAGGTTATTCCCACGCACTAAATAAGGAATTGCGACGGGTTGACACTGCCTGCCTGCTGCTAAGCTACTCCAGTAGCAGCACGAGTAGAGCATTAGCCGGAGAGTGTCTAATGTGGAGTATTGTTCTGTTCCCTTTTAAGTTTTGCTTTTTTTCCAGTTACCTGCATCTATCTCATGATCTTCGGTATAGCTTTTCTTATCCGAAGTAATTGATCTCTGCGTTCTGTTGCAAATAAATTATGTTATTCTCACGTCGTTGCAATTGCTTGCCGGCTGTGGTGAGAATTTAGCGCCAGCTAATGGCTATTATTGATGGTTATATCACAAATTGAAGCTCCTTCCCGTCTTCCTCACCTCTGATTGATGTTGCTTAGTCATGCTATGTTGGTTGTGGAAACGGAAACTGAGTAATATTGTTCTTTCTCTTTTCTCCTTTACAGGCAGAGGGCCCGCCAGTCCAGCTCGAACCAGTTGATCTCAGCGTTCGCTCGCCACCAAAAGGTAGGTGTGATTTGGGAGGAAAATGATTGGGATCAATGATAGAATCCTTCGATTGTGATCGATAATAAATTCAATAAGAGGGATAGATTACAATCGTAAACGATGGTTCCTTCCAAAGGTTTTACATAATTCAAGATATGCTCAGGTAAACTAATATAACGTAAGAGGTAGAAGAAGTCTTCCCCTAACAAATGATGATGTTAGTTTGCGTAGGGTTATTTTTAATTAACTATAATATTGTTTTGATTCTGCTATGATATCTCCAATAAGCATTTTAACATTCATAGTATTCTGTAGATTAGTTGTTTGCTTAGATGAAGGGTTAAAAGGGTTTTAACATGAACAGATTGAAAGAAACGTGTCGTTTTCTGCATTATCTACTGCACATGTCTGGATTTGGGATAAGTTCATATCACCTAAATCAGGTCTGTTGTATGAAAATTTGCTAAAAACACTGTTGTTTACGTTTTCTTTGACTTGCAATTGAACGTGGGAAAATGTTACGCGTCTGTTAAAGTTCGTAAGTTTCATCTGTGTGATGATTAAACACATTTAGCAGATAGTTTGAAGTAATTTCAACACCTTTGGTTGAATATATTTGTGTATATTTTCGGAAATTAACAGATTTCCAACTTTAGTTGTATTAATCAACACAGTCTCTATATTCTTAAATTAAAGGCTGAGTAAAAGCATTGATGTTCCCTTATTTAGGTGGAATAAAACGCCAGTGTAAATGAAATGGTAAAAATACCATTTTTTTAAAGCACTTCTTTTTGTGTATGCAAGCAGATTTCTATGGACTTTTTTCATTAGGGCGAACCTAACATTGACTCTCTTTGATTACTTTCTCTTTCATTCATATTCCAATCACCTTTACGTTTTTCATTGTACTATTTATAGAGTATGCTAGCCAGCACTGCTGTGTTTCGATCTGTGCTAAAGAATCCCTCAACAGTTTTATAACAGTGCTGTAATAAATGAAAGAGAGTGAGATTATTTGTTTGTTTTTTACTATTTATTTGTCTCATTTCTTTAAAGATATCCGGAAGTACATAAAATGAAAAAAAAAAAAATTGCTTTTTAACGTCAAACTACATTTCTCTTTTCCATACCGGGTTTCATTTCAAAATAGAAAAAAGGGGGGCGTAAAGTGAAAGATTTTTGAACGCTAATAACTCTCGTTTGAATGAACAGAATTACTTTATTCATAATCCATTCGATTGGAAAAATGTACAATGTTTTTAGCATTTAAAGGGTGTACGGAATCAAATTGCGCCACACAAATATTCGGCAAAATTCGCCTGTTCAACCAATCATCTTCAAACTTTCAGGGAGTAAAATAAAACATGTTATGAATATTTTCCCATGTTTGTTTTATTCAATTTCAATTCCATATCCAAATGCACGAACCTTCTTCTTTACACTACCCATAAGGTCCTGTACAACATTTGGAGCAACTTTGTTTTGCGTGGCAATCCATTTTATCTTCATATCTTCCTCCGATTTCACTTTCTTAGGATGCTTCCAAAGTGCCTGCTTCATGATGGCCCAGCACTTTTCAATTGGCCGCAGTTCTGGTGCGTTCGGGGGGTTGAGATGCTTCGGCACGAAATTGACCTCCTTAGCCTTGTACCACTCCAACACCTCTATCGAGTAATGGTACGAGGCTAAATCCGGCCAGAAAATCTTACGACCATCGTGTGGCCTCAGAGGAGGAAGTAAACGCTTTTGGAGGCATTCCTTTAGGTACACCTGCCCATTGACCGTTCCAGTTGTCACGAATGGGGTGCTCCGCTTTCCACACAAGCTTTCCATTGCTTGCCAAATCATATATTCTTTGGCAAACTTTGACATCTGCTGCTTCCTAGCGTCCTCATTTATGATGAGCAGTGAAATACTGGAGCCCCAGAAGCTGCCGGAAGTCTGCTTTTACATACGTCTCATCATCCATAACGGTGCAATGTAGTTTCGTCAACATCTGGGTGTAGAGCTTCCGTGCACGTGTTTTACCTACCGTATTCTGCCGTTCATCACGATAAGGCGCCTTTTGGACTATGTACGTGTGTAGTCCTTCACGTGTTTTCGCATCTTGCACGAAAGTTTTGATTAGATTCAGTTTCTTCGCCACATCTCGGACTGAACTGTTGGGATTCCTCTTGAAAGCTTGAACTACCCGCTTGTGATCCATAACACTATACGGAGATCCATTTTTGCCACTTTTTTCTTTCCGATTGATGGTCAAACAATCGTGGTACCGATTTAAAAAACGAGATACCGTAGAATGTACCATTCCCAGCTTCCTGCTGATGGCACGATGAGAAAGATCCGGATTTTCGAGGTTCTTTGCGCCACTGCTGTTCTTCCGACTCCATCTTCGCAACGATTGCACATCTGCTAGTGAAACTTACACAGCGTAAACAAATACACATTGAACTAATTCCACCCAAAATTTCAATAGAAAATACCCATCGGGTAAAAAGTTACAGCCATTTAAAAGTGGTGCAATTTGATTCCGTACAACCTTTACATTTGGGTCATTCCATTCGAAGTGGACTTTAACCAAACTTGAAGGATTTCCTATGAGTAAAAATCCCAGTTTTTGCGCCGTTTGGAGTTTAAAATAATTAATTTTTTAAATTATTTGCATTGCCAAAACTATCTGAAAACGACCTGTTTGATGCTTTTAGAAGGAAATTGTTCGAGAAATCAGGAAAAAAGATATAATTTTGTGCGACAGTGTTGCCATTCATGTGTTTTTACATTATAAAAATTGCGAGTTGCATTTCTTGTCAAATGAGTATCATTTAAATTAAATAATCTCCACGCCATCGTGCTCCTCACACTTGTTTACGTAGAAAACATTTAAAATCTCTAGGTATTCTGAGTGGTTCTGGAGTAACAGCATTTTAAAACAAAGAAGTATTTATTTATCAGTTTTTTTTGTGCCAATAATACTCTCTTCTGCCAATATCTACGCAACTATAATGTTTAATAACAATAGAGTTGATGCTTTTTTATGAAATCTGGTGAAGTAATTAGGAAACAAAACACTGTTTGTGGGAGGCAGCCCTAGCAAAGGAAAACAACAAGCTGATATCATATAAGTAACAAGTTCTGTTATCCCATTTATCGTTTTGATTTCCGCTGTTATCGCATAACAAATTTAGTTATCACCATTGGCAAATTTTTTTATCATATGTTATCGTTTTGAACACACTATTTTTTATGAACGTTATAAGTTGAATTGTAAAACTATAAATATTTCCAACATATTTGAACGAGAAATTTTGCTTTGAATCAAAATTTTTTTTTCAGTTATTAGCATGAGAATTTAATTTCAAATTGATAACATAATTTGTAACTATTTAAATAGATTTGCTTACAATACTGGATTTGTTATCAAGTTGTTCGCAGTGACAACAAAATAAGTTATTATTATGATATTCAACGAGTATTTTTTTGTTATTCATTCTGTTATTTTGGCTGTTTATTCAGCCTCAATGATAATATATAGATATAAAAAAAAAAAAAAAATTATATTAGAATTTGATATAATTGTTATATAACCTTGCTCGGGAGGGAGGGTCAAAAATATTTTTCCCGTAAAAAAAAAAAAAATATATTTTTTATCACAAAAATAATATTGATTTTAAAAAATTCATTGTCCCCCCCAATATTTATACACATAAAAAATAAATCAAAAAATTATTCTGTGTCCGAGATACAACATTTTGTAGCAAACAGTTTTTGTTTATCATTATTTCGTTTTGTCAAAGTTTCTTACCTTCTTTTAACTTAATCATCGGAACATTTATGTCTAAAACCAATCTGTTGGGTTATTTTTTAAGTGAAATGTCTGAAAATCCCCAAAAATAACTATTTGTGTGTGGCAGTGTTGCCAAGCATGATATTATTTCATTTAAAAAATAATGTGTTTTTTGTGATATGAGAACAATTTGATTTTGGAAATTGCAATGCCATCGCGCTCCATAGCTCTTTCCACATTGTAAACACTTGAACCATTAAAGTATGCTGGGTCGATCCTGAAATATATAATAAACCGATTTCACATATTAAACTGCATGATATTATATTTTCTTCAAATACTATGTTTAATGTTTTGGAAGCATACATTCTTTTTCTTTACTTATTTATTTCTTCTGGTAAATAATTACTGGAAATAATTTTAACTTTAAGGAAACAATCACAATTTGAACACGAACTACACTGGCCCTTTCAAGTTTCCAAACTTTTTGTTGCCACCCTTCCAACTCTTCGGTATAATAGCAAACGAGAATGTTTGCTATCTGTGCTTCATATAAAAAAATTATCCAGCTTCAACTTTGCCGAAAACCACTTTCTGATTGAACGTTAACTTAATAAATCGACAAAGATTTTTCATTAGGGCCCAACTGACAAACGTAAACAATGACTTTTTCCGCGAATTTCGCGTCATTAAAAACTCGCCTAAACAATCCACTACGATCATTTCAAAGAGGAAGCGTTCACCTATCCGATAGAATTGGAGGCTTAAGTGGGTAGCCTTTGTGACACGAGAAATTTACGGAAGAAGCCATTGTTTACGTTTGTCAGTTTTTTTAGCTTTTTTATTGATTTCTACAACAATAACTGTCTGATATTAGTGAGTAACGGTTATAGAGGCGACACTATTTGCATACTGTATGACATAGTAGCTTGCTTTTTGGCTCCATTTTTCACACTACGCACTTGCCTTCTGAGCAGTTGGCGGAACAATGCACGAAAACATCATCTCACTATAAAATTAATATACAAAGGTATTTTTTTTACACGGGGTATACGTTCTACTTTCACTATGAAACCGCGTAAAAAAAGACTAAATAGAGTAGATCAATTCACATGCATAAACATTTTAAATTGCTTCGATTTTGTTTGCATTTGTTAGCATGCATGGAATGCTCAATAAACAGTTTTAAAAAATTTGAGTATTTTCAACAAAAATTGTGAATTTATGGAAAAATTACCATATGATTACTTGTTGCCCAAAAAGAAAAAAGTGATTCGAATTAGGTCGATAAGTTTTTCCGTTCTGGAGTTATCGCTGAGAACAAACCGCGTAAAAAAACGTGTAAAAAAATACCTTAGTGTATCTACCTTTGCCGATATACAATCGCAATGTGATCTTCCGCAATGTTGCAACGAAATAAATTTGTCGTATGCGCAGATAGCAAACATTGTCGTTTATGTCGTATAGCTAGAAGGCCGAGAACAAAAAGTATGATTTTCCTATACACCGTGTCCAATATATTCTCATACAAAATAAAACTCTATTTATTTCAAATCGATAATCCAGATTTTATTGATACCTTTACCCATTATATTGCAATATAATACTGATCAACTACAGCATATGTTTTGGAATAACACCGCCTTTAACCTTCTTGACCAGCTCCAGACGAAACCGTCGCAGGCGGCACGCACGACTTCCATCGGCATTTCGTCCCAAATTCGATTGATTACGGTTTTGAATTGGTTCATATTAGACGCCCTGTGGTCATTTACCTTCGCCAGCATGTATGACCATACGAAATAATCCAAGGGATTCAGATCTGGTGAACTGGGAGCCCATTCATTCTTGTCCAAAAAGTCGGTCAAATATTCTCGGCACCAGCCCTGAACGAGATTTGCAGTATGCGATGGCGCTCCGTCCTGCTGAAACACATAGTGATCATCTCCAAACACCTCTTGTACATATGGCTTCACAACTTTCTCCAAAACTTCCGTTTTATATTATACGGCATTCACGTTAACGCCTTTTTCGATGAAAACCAGTGGTAATTTGCCTCGCTTGCAAATTCCTCCCCAAACCATTACTGACGCAGCATTTAGTAACCGTGGAATATTCCAATCACTCTCTGGAACAGTTCTCGAAGAGAGTGCTCACAATCGGTCGTTCTGGACATTGTGGGATTGTTGCAAGACAAATAACCTTTCGTCGGAAAACATAAATTTTTCCCCACCGTGCCGCGACAAAAGCAGACTTACTCTTTCGAGTCGTTTCTGCTTGGAAGGTTCCGAAACTCCGTGAACCTTACGTTTCTTGAAAGCTTGGAATCCGAGGTCATTTTGCATTATATTGTGCATTGACGATCTCGAAACATTCAGATCTGCGGCCATTTTACGTACAGAGCGCTGTGATTTTCGTCGTGCAGTCCGCAACGTACGAGTACAACCAGATCTCTTCCGGTCATCCAACAAGCAGGTGTCACGGTACCTTCGGATGGTTCGGTACACAAAATCCCGCTTTACTCCGAGGTTTTTCAAATTTCTGAAAATAGCGCCCGGGCGCTCACCTTTCAAAAACTTTTTTATCACCACCACGAAACTCCTTCATCGCTGGTAAAAGATAAACACCGAATGAAAACAATCGGACATAACCTAAAAGCGTTTGTATAAACATAGTGCAAAACCCTTCCACCAAAAAAAAAAACCATTGTTCTTTTTATAATTTTTTTTTTTTTATTACCCCCCCCCCCCCCCCCCCCCCTCTTTTTCCCCCCTCCCCCTTTTTTTTTTTTTTTTTTTCCAATTCATCTTCATCTCCTAATATTTTCTCAGACGGAGTTCAGACAAAACTTTAATCAAAAGACGCATGATGTTCCCTTCTGAAGCTTTGTTGCTCTTTTAAAAAGCCTTCCATACACTCCTCCAGTCGGCCTGATGATTCCTGAAACAAATGGCTTATCTAATCATGACATCACTAAACAAATTTATTTAAATATAATCCCATACTGCCTATGGTCACATGCCAGTCCTTTATGAAACTAGTAGGCTAAATTCAGAAGTGCAATCCACATGTTCATGCTGAAATGCTCAAAAATCAATTGAGCCTTTACTTGATCTACATGCTCCCAAGTTAAATGGCTTCGGAATACAAAGATGATTCCAAGGCGCACTTAAACCATCAATCAAATGAGAACGGAAAATCCACAACAATTCTAAAAGGCACACGATCTTCAGTCGCTCCCCCTCACCTCGCTACTGTCAAACTGACAACATTGCCCAGGCCACGCCAACCAGCGTCTCCATGCTTCAGTCCCTTGTGATCACATGACTCGTGGAGGCGTGGAACCTGTGAGGACCGGAGGTAGGTCGCACCCTGCTTCCTGGTTTTCAACTCACCATTTGATGCCCTCAAAAAATGTATCTGCGATTAAAGGAATTTTCTCCACTGCACAACATTCGCTTCGGGAGCTAAAACTATTCTGGTTTAAAAAATATAAGAAGTACACAATTCCATCTGATCCCGTATCCGATCCAAAAATTCCGAACGGCAACCAGCAACGAATGCACGGATAACGTTTACTCCACACTACCACAACCGCTGCTCTACACGCGATGCTTTTTCTTGTTAGACTTAAAACAAGACTAAATGAAGTCGTCCGACTTCTGTTTCATGCAGGTTTCCACAAACAGAGAGGGTTAAGATAACAAATTCACTATACACTTGTAAAATCTCATACAAAATTAAAATTAAACGAGACAAAATGACAAGGCAAAAATTTTCACGTCTCACTTCGAGCACCGCATACTACGATCTCCTTTGTTCTGATTATAAAAAAAAGTAGATCTTAAACAGGTATCAAGAGTATTCTCATGAAAATAAAAGGTTTATTCATGTTTAAAACATGCCAACATATTGAACCAACGTTCACGAGCAAACACTATCAGACACTTTCAAATAGGAATATTTCATAATCTAAAAATAACATCCTACCCAATTAGATCTCCTTATTAACGAAGCCCGGAAACATCACTCTCGGCTAAATCAATTTTACGCTTTCCTCTCCTTTCGGCCTTCCTAATCCAGTAAGTCGGGCTACCCACCAGCAGCTGATTTATTTTTATCGGCAATCATAAATTATCATGTTTTATTATGTTTTAATAGCATAATTAATTTAGCAAGCTCGTTAACACAGACCGAAAGCGCGGGCGCATTTTCCGCTCACTCTTACGGCGTGAACTTCCCCAGCTACCATATAGAACAGGCACAACAACAGCTGATTCGATCTCTCGGTAATGCCGTGCTGCGACGCTACGAGCAACCAAAACAACAACATAACCTCCCCCACCAACCCCTATTCAACCAAACGGTCACAAACAGAGAGCAGTATAGCACCGCTCGAGCGCGCTCTCGACTGGTGAACGCCACTGGCTGATGGCCACAGCAATATCACTACGGAAAGAAAGGAATAACAGAAACACTCTTCCACTTGTTGATGTAGTCCGACCACGCGGTCGATGACGACGTGCCTTGGGTAGAAGCATGCGTATGGAGAGCCACAACTTGCCGAGCATAAAATAACTCTCCCATTCTAATTGGAAGTATGCTCTCAATCGAATGAGTTTTTAGACACTGAACAAACCTTATCCATCGCTAGAACTGTTTTTGCAGTTTTGAAGTATATATACTACTTCCAACTCACATTTAATCGGAGGTGTGTGTCTTCGTCTGTGATGGCACGATAACTGAACATTGATCGCTTTACGTGTTAGTTTGCAGATCTGCTCAGTGGCAACCCGTCACACCTTGATACAACTCTGGCAGTGCGAATCTGGTATCACGGGTGAACTCTCGCTGCACGGCGCCGGGTCGTACGCACGATTGATGTCATTTGTGATACAAGACTACTGCCGTTCTTACCCAACTCTTTCAAAATTGTTGAGTATATCGTAATTTAATACAGATAGCTTAGCTTCGGATTAAAATTACATTGTTCAGAACGCTTCCATATCACTAGGGCACCGCCGAGCGGTTGGCCCATTCTTTTGCCACACAACTCTCTCCTCCACCCTGTTTTTTTGCGTTAACAATTGTAAATTATTAATTTTACACGGGATGTAATTCAAAATTGATTTGCTTGAAGGAACGTAAACAAAGATTTCATGTAAAATTAAGTGCCCCGAAGCAGAAAAGACGCAGCTCAACTAAAGGTGTGTTTAGTTGAATTGATTTTCTCGTCTTTTTTGACTGATTCTTGTGGCTTAAAGGCATCACGCCTGTGTCGGTCTCAAGGCACCGAAATTTACAAGACTTTTTGTTTGTGTATAGAACTACACTTAGTAAAAAAAAATCTGAGCAAACAAGCTTAAAGTTCACACTAAATCGAACACTATACTCATTAAGTAATACATATAGCTTTCAAATAGGCACAGTTTAATGGAGGTTTATTCAAAACCAAGAATAAAACCCGGATTTGTTTTTGTTTTGCCAAATATTGAACTATACTAATTGGTAATATTACCGCATTTGGTAATTTGTCACTGTTAATTAAAACCGATTGACCAAACAATCGCAAACACTCTGCTCGAGTGAGTTAAAATCCCGGATTGCTGATGAAGATTTTCTGTTTGGAAATTTGAAACTCGAGCATAGAGTAACGATGAGCATACCACATGCCGGCAAAAGTATCATTAATTATACTGATTCAATAAACCGATGTGACCCAATCGAAGCTCTTCTTCTACATGGTTGTCTATAATTTTAAATGGCACGGTAATTTAGAGGTTTGCGGTATATAAACCCTGCGTATTATGTTTCAAAACGAAATTTCGCGAAATTTCACGGAACATGTCAGGTTGCGATTTTTTTTTCTGTCGCTTCGTTTCTTTTTGGATAGCATTCATGATAACGAAATTATATGTTGTTTAAGTATCAACGATCAACGTAATCAACTTTCAAAACCTCATCCGTTTTATGGCTGGTGAAATTAAGTATGAGAATGCATTATAACATATGTGGACCAATTTATTGAGGGTATATTGGTTAATGCATTTGAAATCAAGTAGATTGCAACGTTTAGCAGAAAAAAATAAATTCCTTTATTACGGGAATCATATGAGTTTAGTACTTACAACAACTTCTTTAAAAAGCATTCATAAAGAAGGTTGTCCAAATTGGGCCACTATTATCAATGGCCGTTTTGTATAAATTAACTAGATTAATTGTTTTTGATAAATTATCTAGATCAGTAACTAGCCTCATGAGTAGTTAGTTAACTAATTCACCTTATAATGGAAATTCGAGAACTAAATCTTAGAAACATTCTGTTAATTCAATCAACATAAAACCATGTACGATATCTGTTCCCTTATTAATCTAATGTCCCTAGTTTTGTCTTGCAATAAATCAAAAGATTGGAAAGTAAATAGATTGGTTTATTTTCATAGCAATGCTTTTATTTTTTACGATTGAAAACAATGACAAACACCACAAATCATTCAACTCGCGCTTCAATCCTTTGATTTTGAGTTGGATGAATAGCGAGTGATGAAATTAATAAAGGAACATTTTCCGTATATGCTCTGCAAGGATATTAGAAATATTCAGTTTTATATATATGCTCATACATGATGCTTACCTTACCGTACAGAGATATATTCATTTTATTCGAAGTATACTCGTTAACTTAAAACTAATTATTATTAATTTATAGAAGCGGGGAGGGGGGTTGGTTTGGGGGGTGAGGAGTGTGTGTTTCTTAAATAGACATTTCGAGGAATTATAAAAGTATATGGTCAACATAGTTTTTCACAGGTTTTATTTACATCCATGTATCTATCCTTAGGAATCACAAATCTAATACAATGCTGTACGTGTCAAACAGACTTTTCTGCGCTGTGTACCTTACGTAGGAATGAGACATCTTTGGCAACATTTTTGCTGAATTCCTCGCATGTGTCCTGAAAATTAAACCCAACCTGCAACAACGCTTTCAGTGTATCGACGCTCAACTGAGATTTTTCCGTGGTCCAAACTTTGTTAACAACTGAAAATACTCTCTCCGTTACAGCATTTGTACCAGGCAAACATAACGCTAATTCTACAATTTTTTTTAAGTTTTGAAACGGAATTATATTCACTTCAAAATGTTTATAGATCTCTATCCACCTATCCTCGATTTCAGTCTTATTTTCATTCCACGGAGAAATTTTTTCATTACTTACAAAATTCGTGAAGAATTCTTGGACTGTGATCGATCGACAAAAAGTAAGATTTCAGTGGTGAGAACAGTTTTAATACTCGTTCAATAGCTGGCATCAAAGCTAGCCAGCGAGTCTTACTGTAGCCCAAAATCCTCATGTATTCTACTTCTGCTTCCTCGCAAAAACCTTTCAGTTTCTCGACCCTGACCGTGGAAATATAGAAATGACTGTACATCTTAACAATAATACCCTCAATATCCACGGGAAGTTGATCTGCCGCCGCCTTAATTGTGTTGTGAACAATATGTGCTGCGCATCCTACACCCAAAATCGGTCTCTGTAGCTGATCCTTTAGCTTGCAATAAACGTTGTTCGTACCCTTTCTATGGAGACCACCAAAATTTGTGTTGACGTTGTCTGCACAAATCTCCGCTACCTTTCCCTGCATTTTGTATTTGCACAAAATTTAGTAAATTCATTCCGCAATAATGTCCGATGTTTCGCCAGGAAGCGATACAAAATCCAACAACTTAACCTGAATTCCACGTTTGTTTTCAAAATATCTAATTACTGAGAGGAACAACTTTGTTTCCTTGTGATTTGAAGCGTCGGAGAAGATTGTTAGAAAATTAGAAATCTGATCAACAGAATATGGAGCCAGGACATTTTTAGCCATCGCTTCTGTTTTGGTGCGACCGCAAGAGAATTTTGGCTCGAAAAGCGCCACCCGCGGCGAGAAACAACCCCCCAAAATAACTTTATCTAATTTTTCTTTATATACTAAAAAAAAAATCAAAATGGCCCTTAACTCTCTGCCTACTTCCATAGTTAAAGCAACAGCTGTCCCAGTTCCAAAATGCGAGGTAAAGTTCAATACAATTATAATAGACGACGATCTTCAGCTTTTTGATCCGTCTGAAAAAATATCCGTAGAAGACAATATCAAAGAACACGCGTATCCCGCCATGAAAGTTATCTGGCGAGATTTGCAAAAACAAATTAAAAAACGCTTCTCTGCCCTGAGGAACAAACAATTCGAAAATAATGTGTCAAAATTAGAGCCGAGTTCCAAACCTTTTTGGAAACTCTCCAAAATTTTAAAGAAACCTCAAAAGCCTATTCCAGCGCTCAAAGAAGGTGATAAAATATTGCTAACAAATGTGAGCAGTTTGAGAGTTCCCATAATTTCAGTTTGGGTCTTACTAGTCCTATTGAGAATCAGGTTTCTCTTGATTATCTGAATATTTCCTCAAGGGAAAATATTTTTGATGAATCCTGGGGTACTGATTTGGATGAAGTAAAAACTATAACTAAAAAGTTAAAAAATATGAAGGCTCCAGGTGATGATGGAATTTTCTATATACTCATCAAAAAACTCCCAGTGAGTACCTTGTCTTTCATGGTAAAATTATTTAATAAATGTTTTCATTTGTCATACTTTCCTGGCAAATGGAAAAATGCCAAAGTTGTTCCAATTTTGAAGCCCGAGAAAGATCCAGCTGAAGCTTCTAGCTACAGACCAATAAGTTTACTTCCTTCAATCAGTAAACTTTTTGAAAAGCTAATTTTGAATAGAATGATGCTTCACATCAATACAAACTCAATTTTTGCAGATGAGCAATTTGGATTTCGCCATGGCCATTCAACTACTCATCAACTTTTGAGAGTTACTAATTTAATTCGTTCAAACAAATCTGAAGGCTGCTCAACTGGAGTTGCTCTTCTAGACATAGAAAAAGCATTCGACAGTGTTTGGCATGAAGGTTTGATTACTAAATTGAAAAACTTTAATTTTCCGCTCTATATTATAAAATTAATTCAAAATTATTTAACTGACAGAACTCTGCAGGTAAATTATCAGAATTCCAAATCTGATCGACTACCTGTTAGAGCTGGAGTTCCTCAGGGTAGCATTCTTGGGCCGATACTATATAACATTTTTACTTCCGACCTCCCTGATTTGCCTCAGGGTTGTCAGAAATCCTTGTTTGCTGATGACACAGGCATCTCCGCTAAAGGAAGAAGTCTTCGTGTCATTTGCAGGAGACTGCAGAAAAGTTTGGACATTTTCTCTTCTTATTTACAGAAATGGAAGATTTCTCCCAACGCTTCCAAAACTCAACTAATAATATTCCCACATAAACCTAGAGCTTCTTTTTTGAAACCTAGTAGTAATCACATCGTTACTATGAGCGGTGTTCCAATTTCCTGGTCAAGCGAAGTGAAATACCTTGGTCTATTACTTGATCAAAAATTAAATTTTAAAAATCACATTGAAGGCATTCAAGCCAAATGTAATAAATATATAAAATGTTTATATCCTCTTATAAACAGAAAATCCAAACTATGTCTGAAGAACAAACTACTAATATTTAAACAAATTTTTAGACCGGCCATGCTTTATGCTGTTCCAATATGGTCTAGTTGTTGTGCTACCAGGAAAAAAATACTTCAAAGGATTCAGAACAAAGTTCTGAAGATGATTTTGAAGCTGCCTTCTTGGTACAGTACTAACGAAGTACATAGAATTTCGAATGTTGAGACTTTAGAACAAATGTCCAACAAAATAATTAATAATTTCAGACAAAAATCGTTGCAATCTTCTATTGCAATGATTAATTCCCTTTATGCTTAGTTAAGATTAATTTAAGTTTGTTTTTAGTTTTAAGATTATTATTGTTATACTGACATGCAGGAATAAAAACCTGTTTAAAATACTGAACTGCTAAGGCATGAACCATGTAAACAAAATTAGATACATATTTTAACAATTAAGGTTGATACGTTACGGTAGTAGCTGGAGCACCTAGATTAACATGAAATGTAAATATGAATAAATTTGGAACAAATAAAGAGTTAAAAAAAAAAAAAAAAGAGTAAAAAAATCTGAAAAAATTGAAGCCAGGATTTCTACTCGCGTTGGGTTTCCTTTAACAACCACTTCCTGATCCTCCACAAACCCCCCGCCAACACGTACTCGCGCCTACCCTACCCCCCCTCTTTCCCTCCTATCAAGACCTGTTCCTTGATGGATAGATTTCTTGATGACACTATCGTGTTCGTGAGGTAGCTTGTCAAACGCATATAGAGATGTCACAAGTTTTTGAAAATATAAAAAAAGATGTGAACAGTGCTTTGAACTAACATTGCTTATGTTGAAGCTTTGACATGACCTTGATAAAGCGAAAAGCATATTAATGAATACCAAATCGCGGGATATTTCGCTGGCTTAGGACGAACGCGGGACATTTCGCTGGACGCATTTGTTTTAGAAAAGCGGGACTGTCCCGCGAAACGTCTGGTCACTTTACTTAAAACAAAACAAAACAACATTTAAAATTCGATGGAGCCATTATTTTTTCTTGTCTTCAAAAAACTTAAATGTTAGTGATTTTTTTTTTTTGGAAAAAGAGCTTCCAACCTAATATACTTTATTGATTGATTGCCTAGAAATAGTTCTCAATGCAAACATTTTTATAAAAAGGTCCAATCAGAGGCATTTTATGTTACAAAATTAAAGCTGTACATTGAGTTGAATATTTAAAAAAAAGCTTCACATGGGCCATATTTTATTGCTTACACTGGTAGGCAAAATAAAGTGCCCACTTCTTCGTTTTTTCAATTTCTCTCATTTACTTGGTTCAAATTAAAGTAAACACACTGTATTTTTTTCTTATTTTATTTTTTATTTTCTTTTTAAGTTTCATTTACGGAATACTGAAAAAAAGGAGTTTTACTTATAGAAAAAAAAATCAATTTGTGTTGAAAAAAAAAACAGTGACAAAATAAAGTGCCCTCTTCAAAAATCGATATGTTTTCGATAAGTTTCCATTGGAAGACCCCTCGATTGTTTATGTTTTGATATTTTGACATGTTTTGAAGCAAACGGCTCAACCTGGTGCATTTGTATACGTGATCGCATTTGATTCAATTGAAAAAAAAATGGAGAACGCAGTGCTTTCGAAAGCAATTCCCTTGTGTATCCGAAAATTGGTCGTTCGTGATGTGCAAAACGGTGAATCGCACCGGGCTGTCGCTAAGAAGTACAGTATCAGTAAGGCAGCGGTTGGCAAAATTCTTCTGAAGCTTAAAACGTTTGGATCAGTGGTGGATCGCCCTGGCAGAGGCAGGAAGCGGAAAATGGATGCGAGAACGGACACCAAGATCATGCGCGAAGTCAAGAAGAACCCGAAGGTAACTGTCCGCGAGATCCAGGAAACCCTTCAGTTATCAGTTTCCGGTCGAACTGTTCGTCGCCGTCTCGCAGCACAGGGGTTGAATAGCAAACTTGCCCGGAAGCGCCCATTTATCAGCAAGGCAAACAAAGCCAAATGGCTTAAGTTTGCTAAGGAGCATGCTGATAAGCCCCTAGAGTTCTGGAAAACGGTTCTCTGGACGGACGAATCAAAATTCGAGCTGTTTAACCGAAAGCGGCGGGTTCGTGTTTGGTGCAGATCGGGAGAGGAGCTTCAGGAGCGCCAAATCCAAGGCACGATGAAGCATGGAGGAGGAAATGTGATGGTTTGGGGGTGTTTTTCGTGGGGTGGAGTGGGAAGCATTGTGAAAATCGACGGGATAATGACGGCAGATTCTTACATCAACATCCTGTGAGAAAATCTGGAGGTTTCGCTGATCCAGACGGGCCTTGAAGAGAAGTTCGTATTCCAGCAAGGACAACGACCCGAAGCATACTGCCAAGAAGACCAAGTCTTTATTCCGGTCTTGTCGGATCAAACCGCTAGAATGGCCTCCACAAAGCCCGGACCTCAATCCCATCGAGAATTTGTGGGCGATTCTCGATGCCAGGGTTGACAAAACTGGTGTTACCAATAAAAATAACTATTTTGAAGCCCTGGAGCGCACCTGGGAAGAGCTAGATCCACAGCACCTAAAGAACCTGGTCGAGAGCATGTCAAAGCGCCTGCAGGAGGTCCTGAAGGCCAAAGGAGGACACATAAATTATTGAAATGCTTTTATTTTACTTTAATTTATGTTTTCTGTAGCCTAAATGAAGTGGGCACTTTATTTTGTCACTGTTTTTTTTTTAAAAAAAAAAAAAAAAAATTTTAAATTCACTATTTTTTTAATAAATCATTTATTTGTACAGGCTCAATCGAATCAACTTTACAGAGCCAAATTTTCATATTTATATACAATCGGATATCTTAAAACTAAAGTTAGGGGGATAGAACCGATTACTCGCGGCCGTCTCGAGGTTAATAGGAATAACAATTTAACGGATGGGAAGCTGGGCGGGAATTTAAAGTAAGGTTTACATAACACATTTATTTTAAATTCTAAATTGTCTAAAAACTTATAACTATACAACTTATGGTTTTCTTTTGACTTGAACATTTTTGAGAAAGAAAAAAAAACCACACACACAAACACAAAAAAAAAAAACTTATAGTAAACATACAGGTTAAACTAACTACAATCTAAGGCTAATGTTAGTTAAAAACACATATATGAGTTTCATATACTCCAGATCACGTACAGCCAAAATATCTCGAACCGGTACATTGGGTTGTCTACCTCGAGCCCGAAGGGAATCATAAAGCTCAGATCTGACTCCACGATGCTCAGCACAAGACCAAATAACGTGATCTGCGTCCTGATAACCTTGTCCACATTCACAGAGATTGCTGTCGCTCAGCCCAACTCGGTATAAATGAGCGTTCAAAGAATAATGATTGGACATGAGGCGAGACATCACACGAATGAAGTCTCGACCCACATCCATCCCCCCAAACCAAGATTTCTTCGACACCTTTGGGATGATAGAATATTGCCATCGCCCCAAATCTCCTTTACTCCATTTATACTGCCAGCTGACGAGTGACTGTTGACGAAAAATAGGAAAAAAAAATCATTGAAGGCGATTTGTCGATCGTAAATATCGCCTTCCATAGCGCCCACCTTTGCAAGCGAGTCCGCTCTCTCATTGCCCAGAATCGAACAATGAGAAGGGACCCATACAAAGGTGATGATAAAATAACGCGAAGATAAAGCACTTAGAAGCTCCTGTATTTTCATGAGAAAATACGAGGAGTGCTTTACCGGCCTCAAGGAGCGAATAGCCTCTATAGAACTGAGACTATCCGTGAAAATGAAATACTGATCCGGTGTAAGTGAGGCAATAATATCTAGCGTAAAGTGTATTGCCGCTGATTCAGCGACATATACGGAACAAGGAGCTTGAAGTTTACGATTGGCGCTATGAATTTCATTGTATATACCAAAGCCTGCTGACTCCTCAATCAATGATCCGTCAGTGAAGAACGATTTAGTGGAATCAACTTGGCCAAACTTTGCAGCAAATATAACAGGAGCAATCATAGGACGATGATGCTCTGGGATTCCATGAAGCTCCTGCTTCATGGATAAATCAAAATGAACCGAATTGCCGAATTCGGAGAAGCAAACACGATTGGGAATATTCGGCGAAGGGCTGACATCCTGTGTTATGTACAAATGGTACAAAGTCATGAAGCGAGTTTGAGGATTCAACTCGAGAAGCTTCTCAAAGTTTTCGATTACCTGGGGGTTCATAACTTCACACCTGGTGAGGAGCCGGAGAGATAATTCTGAAAACCGATCCGAGAGTGGCAACATGCCAGCCAGCACTTCAAGACTCATGGTATGAGTCGAGTGCATGCAACCTAACGCGATACGAAGACACCGATACTGAATACGTTCCAGTTTAATTATGTGCGAACGAGCCACTGACTGAAAACAAAAACTACCGTATTCTATAACCGACAAAATCGTTTTTTTTTTTTAACTCTTTATTTGTTCCAAATTTATTCATATTTACATTTCATGTTAATCTAGGTGCTCCAGCTACTACCGTAACGTATCAACCTTAATTGTTAAAATATGTATCTAATTTTGTTTACATTGTTCATGCCTTAGCAGTTCAGTATTTTAAACAGGTTTTTATTCCTGCGTGTCAGTATAACAATAATAATCTTAAAACTAAAAACAAACTAAAATTAATCTTAACTAAGCATAAAGGGAATTAATCATTGCAATAGAAGATTGCAACGATTTTTGTCTGAAATTATTAATTATTTTGTTGGACATTTGTTCTAAAGTCTCAACATTCGAAATTCTATGTACTTCGTTAGTACTGTACCAAGAAGGCAGCTTCAAAATCATCTTCAGAACTTTGTTCTGAATCCTTTGAAGTATTTTTTTCCTGGTAGCACAACAACTAGACCATATTGGAACAGCATAAAGCATGGCCGGTCTAAAAATTTGTTTAAATATTAGTAGTTTGTTCTTCAGACATAGTTTGGATTTTCTGTTTATAAGAGGATATAAACATTTTATATATTTATTACATTTGGCTTGAATGCCTTCAATGTGATTTTTAAAATTTAATTTTTGATCAAGTAATAGACCAAGGTATTTCACTTCGCTTGACCAGGAAATTGGAACACCGCTCATAGTAACGATGTGACTACTACTAGGTTTCAAAAAAGAAGCTCTAGGTTTATGTGGGAATATTATTAGTTGAGTTTTGGAAGCGTTGGGAGAAATCTTCCATTTCTGTAAATAAGAAGAGAAAATGTCCAAACTTTTCTGCAGTCTCCTGCAAATGACACGAAGACTTCTTCCTTTAGCGGAGATGCCTGTGTCATCAGCAAACAAGGATTTCTGACAACCCTGAGGCAAATCAGGGAGGTCGGAAGTAAAAATGTTATATAGTATCGGCCCAAGAATGCTACCCTGAGGAACTCCAGCTCTAACAGGTAGTCGATCAGATTTGGAATTCTGATAATTTACCTGCAGAGTTCTGTCAGTTAAATAATTTTGAATTAATTTTATAATATAGAGCGGAAAATTAAAGTTTTTCAATTTAGCAATCAAACCTTCATGCCAAACACTGTCGAATGCTTTTTCTATGTCTAGAAGAGCAACTCCAGTTGAGCAGCCTTCAGATTTGTTTGAACGAATTAAATTAGTAACTCTCAAAAGTTGATGAGTAGTTGAATGGCCATGGCGAAATCCAAATTGCTCATCTGCAAAAATTGAGTTTGTATTGATGTGAAGCATCATTCTATTCAAAATTAGCTTTTCAAAAAGTTTACTGATTGAAGGAAGTAAACTTATTGGTCTGTAGCTAGAAGCTTCAGCTGGATCTTTCTCGGGCTTCAAAATTGGAACAACTTTGGCATTTTTCCATTTGCCAGGAAAGTATGACAAATGAAAACATTTATTAAATAATTTTACCATGAAAGACAAGGTACTCACTGGGAGTTTTTTGATGAGTATATAGAAAATTCCATCATCACCTGGAGCCTTCATATTTTTTAACTTTTTAGTTATAGTTTTTACTTCATCCAAATCAGTACCCCAGGATTCATCAAAAATATTTTCCCTTGAGGAAATATTCAGATAATCAAGAGAAACCTGATTCTCAATAGGACTAGTAAGACCCAAACTGAAATTATGGGAACTCTCAAACTGCTCAGCAAGTTTTTGAGCTTTTTCCACATTTGTTAGCAATATTTTATCACCTTCTTTGAGCGCTGGAATAGGCTTTTGAGGTTTCTTTAAAATTTTGGAGAGTTTCCAAAAAGGTTTGGAACTCGGCTCTAATTTTGACACATTATTTTCGAATTGTTTGTTCCTCAGGGCAGAGAAGCGTTTTTTAATTTGTTTTTGCAAATCTCGCCAGATAACTTTCATGGCGGGATCGCGTGTTCTTTGATATTGTCTTCTACGGATATTTTTCAGACGGATCAAAAGCTGAAGATCGTCGTCTATTATAATTGTATTGAACTTTACCTCGCATTTTGGAACTGAGACAGCTCTTGCTTCAACTATGGAAGTAGTCAGAGAGTCAAGAGCATTATCGATATCATTTTTAGTTTCCAAAGGAATATTAGGATCAAAGTTATATTCCATGAATGTTTGATATTGGTTCCAATCAGCTCTATGATAATTGAAAGTAGAACTGTTGGGATTAGAAATTATTTCTTGAGATATTTCAAAAGTTACTGGAAGGTGATCCGAACCGAAGTCAGCATGGGTAACCAATTGGCTACAAAGTTGACATGAATCAGTTAAGACCAAATCAATAGTTGAGGGATTTCTGGCAGAAGAAAAGCAAGTTGGGCTGTTTGGGTATTGGATAGTGTAATAACCCGCAGAACAATTATCAAATAGTATATTACCATTGGAATTACTTTGAGCATTATTCCACGATCGGTGTTTTGCATTAAAATCACCAATAATGAAGAATTTTGACCTATTACGGGTAAGCTTCTGTAGGTCACCCTTGAGAAGATTCTTTTGCTGACCTACGCATTGGAATGGTAAATAGGCAGCTAATAGTGTAAGTTGACCAAATTTTGTTTCAACAGAAACCCCCAAAGTTTCAAAAACTTTGGTATCAAATGAAGAAAGAATTTGATGTTTGATACGCCTATGAACAATTATGGCAACGCCACCACCTGGACTTTCAAGACGATCATTGCGGTGTACGAAATAATTAGGATCCCTTTTTATTTTATCACCTGGTTTAAGAAAAGTTTCAGTTACAACGGCAATATGCACGTTATGAACTCGTAAAAAGTTAAACAGCTCGTCTTCATTATTTTTAAGAGATCGAGCATTCCAATTTAAAATATTCAGTGTCTTAATACCCATTGCTGAATTTCAGGGTCATGACAATATTGTTTGCAAATTTTATACCAGTTTGAATTGCATCAAACATGGAGTTTGTATTTAACATTCCATTAATCATATCGATTAATGATTTCTGTAAAAAATCCATTTTTGGAGCGGTTATGCTACCTAAGTCAAAATCTTCAACATTTCTGGTAGAATTTTGGTTTCTACCGGCTGTAACGGCAGCGTAGGAAGCTCCATTACCTAGCTGTACATTGCTACCAGCAGGTAAGAATTGAGCATTGAAAACTTGTGCTCTGTTTGTACTTACGGGTACATTTGTACTTCGCTGACCATTGTTAACAGCAGATAGCAGTGGAAAATTTGACGGTTGGGCATTGATCGTACCTTCCGGTACGAATGTTGGATTTCCTCCTCGATGACCGTTGTTAACAGCCGAGGAATAATTACCTGGTCGGGAACGTGAAGCGGTCCCTACCTGATGCTTAGCACGAGAATTCAAGATCGCTTTGCGAGTCTTGCATTCCCAAAAATTGGATTTGTGGTTTCCACCACAATTCGCACATTTAAAATTTTTGGGATCCTTCACAGGACAGTTGTCCTTGGCGTGAGAGGAATCGCCACAATGCATGCATTTGGCATCCATGTGACAATTTTTCGTCCCGTGACCCCATCCCTGGCATTTACGGCACTGGGTGAGGTGTTGAGAATTTCCTCCAGTCTTCCTGAAGTGTTCCCACTTCACTCTGACATGGAGCATAAGGCTGGCTTTTTCCAATGCCTTGAGGTTATTCAGTTCATTTGATTTAAAATGAACTAAATAAAAATCGTTTGAAATCCCATTGCGAGAATCGCCAGGTTGGGATTTCTTTTTCATCTTTATCACTTGAACTGGTGTAACTCCAAGCAATTTGATAATTTCTTGTTTGATCTCATCCAGGGATTCACCACTGGCTAGACCTTTTAAGACCACCTTGAACAGACGTTCAGTTTTGGTGTCATGTGTAAAGAATTTGATGCCTCTTTGAGCAAGATACTCCACGAGAAGTTTAAATCCGATCAAGGTTTCAGCCAATACACGGCATTCACCCCGACGACCAATTTGAAAGGAAAATTTAGAATCTTTAATGAAATTCGTGAGTTCCTTACGGAGCCCATGAAAATCAGATGTTGTTACCACAATAGGTGGAACCTTTTCTTTCCCTGCATTAATTCGGGAATGCTTCGAAGATTTTTGCCTGACTGATGGATCATTCTCATCATCAGTCAGAATATCGAATTGATTGCTCAAATCAATATTGTTAGAAGGGGAATCCAGAGATTGTCCCTTTCTTTTGCGTTTAGGCGCCATTTTCTCCAAAATGATTAGAATTTATACGTTTTCTCCTAATCAACTTCCAAGCAGATTCTACAAGAATCCGAAGGGTCAAAGAGGAATTTTCCAAATCGATATCCAAGTCGGATTACCTCGCGTAGGGTCCAGACAAGGATCGAAAAGGAATAAGGGTAAAAAATAAAAAATGTGCAGGTAATGTTAAGCACTGAAAAGTGCTGTTTGATTTTGTTATAGCTTTAGGTAGCAAAAATACTTCCTTCAGCAAAAGAAAATAGAACCGCACGGCATGAGAGCTCGATGCGGACTGATCTCGTTTTCTTCTTTTATAGACTGTTCCGAAAAATGTTATTACACTTAATTTCTCTTATTAAAAAAGACCATACTGTGATTTTTGATTAATTTATTCTCAAAAACAATCAATAACAATGTTTTCTTTCCATCTCCATTTCAATTTGCTTGATTTTACGTAGGGTAGGCGAGTTCTCTAACTTTTCCCTTAACACTACTCATAAGCTTCTGCACAGAGCTTTCTCCTACCATTTTCACAATTTTTGGCCAATTAAATGTTTCAACACTATCCGCTGGTTTCATGTGTTTTCTCAGCTTCGCCTTCGTCAAAGCCCAGAAAGTTTCGATATGGCGAGTCTCTGGGCAGTTTGGTGGATTCATCTCCTTTGGTACAAATACGACTTTGTTCATTTTGTACCACTCTAGTGCATATTTAGAGTAATGGCAGGAAGCAAGATCAGGTCAAACGATTGCAGGCTTGTTATGCTGTTTGATCAGACACTCCTTCACGTAGATTTGACCATTCATTGTGTCTGTCGTAATGAATGGACGAGATATTTGTCCACATCCGCATATGGCCTGCCACACCATTACTTTCTTGTCAAATTTTTCGGTGTAAATGGCTTTCACTGATCCAGGAACATCTGTTCCCTTAGGCGAGATATAAAACTGTGGTTCTGGCAGAGTTTTATAATCGAGTTTTATGTAGGTTTCATCGTCCATGATAACACAGCCCGATTTTTTGGTCAGCAGTTTGTCGTACAGCTTTCGAGCCCTTGGTTTCACGATTCAGCCTGTTTTATGCTTCGGCTTCCGACGAGTCTGCAGGCCCATTTTCTTCATGGTACGCATAACATTAGTCGCCAAATTACTTAGCTTTTTCGCCACATCTCGGACTGATGCTGAAGGATGACGCTTGAAATAGTCCCTTACCTTTCTGTCGATTGTCGGGTCAGCGGGACCGGGATTTCTACCCCATCTCGGGGAATCTACGAAAAAGCACTTTTGTTGATACTTCCGTAGTGCGGTTTGAACTGCTCCGACGCTCACACCTTCTTCTTTAGCTAGTTTTCTGATCGAAAGACCACTGACGGTGCACAGTTTGTGCACAATCCGTTTTCTTTGCTCGGGAGAAAGACCACGCATTTTCAAACTGCGAAAAATTGAAAAAAAAAATTACAACATCAGTTTAATTTGGATGTTAACAACAGGACGCAGCCAGAAGTTAATCAATACTGTATTTATAATTATCGGAACAATCAACATCACATGTCGTTCTTGAGTTTTCTTTAAAATTGATTTGATGTTATAAAGATCAGAAAAGTTGAACGAAACAAGTATTAAACAAGAATTTGTCAACGAGTCACACGTACATTAAATGGTTAAATCGTTGTGAAGTGAAGAGTTTAACAGGGACATTTATTTTTTAAATTCATTTATTTGTACAGGCTCACTCGTATTAATTTTACAGAGTCTTCTTTTTCAATAAACATAAATGGTCTTAAATATAAAGAGAAGAGGGGAAGAATCAATTACTTGCAGCCGTCTCGTGGTTAGTGAGAATAACAATTTTGTGGATGGAGAGGGAGAGGAAATAAAAGCATGATCTACAAAACACATATATTTTTAATTCTAGTTGTCTACTGCTAACTGTACATTTTTATTTTTATTTTAACATTTTCAACAAAGAAAGACGAAAACACAAATACTGGAATCTAAAAATTAAAACTAGAAAAATAAGTTAAACAAACTACAATCTAAGGCTTATATTAATCAAAAACACACAAATAAGTTTCATAAACTTCAGATCACGTAGAGCCAAAATATCTCATACTGGTACATTAGGTTGTCTACCTTGAGCCTGAGAGGAATCATGAACTCCACGATGCTCAATACAAGACCAAATAACATGATCTGTGTCCTGGTCCACATTCACAGAGATTGCGGTCACTCAGCCTAATACGGTATAAATGAGCGTTCAAAGAAACATGATTGGACATGAGTCGAGACATCACACGAATGAAGGCTCGACCCACATCCATCCCCCCAAACCAAGATTTCTTCGACACTTTTGGGATGATAGAATATTTCCATCGCCCCAGATCTCCTTTGCTCCATTCATGCTGCCAGCTAACGAGTGACTGTTGACGAAAAATTGTAAAAAAAATCATTGAAGGCGATTTGTCGATCATACACATCGCCTTCCATAGCACCCACCTTTGCAAGAGAGTTTGCTCTCTCATTGCCCAGAATTGAATAATGAAAACGGTCCCATACAAAGGTGATGATAAAACAACGCGAAGATGAAGCACTTAGAATCTCCTGTATTTTCATGAGAAAATACGAGGAGTGCTTTACCGGCCTCAAGGAGCGAATAGCCTCTATAGAACTGAGACTATCCGTAAAAATTTAAATACTGATCCGGTGTAAGTGAGGTGACAATTTCTAGCGTAAAGTGTATTGCCGCTAATTCAGCGGATTCAGCTCAAGAAGCTTCTCAATGTTTTCGATTACCTGGGGGTTCATAACTTCACACCTGGTGAGGAGCCGGAGAGATAATTTTGAAAACGGATCCGAGAGTGGCAACATGCCAGCCGGCACTTCAAGACTGCTCGTATGAGTCGAGTGCATGCAACCTAACGCGATACGAAGACACCGATATTGAATACGTTCCTGTTTTATGATGTGCGACCGAACCGCCGCCTGAAAACAAAAACTACTGACAAAATCGTTGTCCGGTACAACGTTTGAAGATCTTGCGGATGCGTTCCCGTAATTTTTCGAAGAAAGTTGATCCTTTGCTGGCACTTCCGCTTCAGACACTCAATGTGGGATCTCCAGGTGTACTTAGAATCGAACCAGACCCCAAAATATTTAAATGACATAGAATGAGTTATCGGTTTTCCCCAGATTTGAAACTTCGGTTGTGCAGGGCTATGCTTGAGCATGAGCATGAGCATGATTGATGCTTCTCCGTTATTGCCAGATCAGCTGTATTTACACAAAGAACCAATAAATGATGTTTGGGACTACATCCTCAATGTGTAAGAACTGGTGACCCATAATGAAGCAACACCGGCGCCGGCCGTGCCCGAATGCTGGTCAAGTAGGGAATGGGAAGGAACGTGTTGACATGATACTCGCTTTGAGTGAAGTCAAGAAATCCTCTGCACTTCCTCGAGAAATCACTGGGATGTTGGATAGGTGGGAAAAGGTCAGCAGCAGGGTTTGTTAACGTTTTGGTTAACGATAGGCTGAAAGTATGTAACTAGCACTATCCGCCAAAAGCATGGGACCGCTCCTTCAAGCAACAGAACATCGAATGCCAGTTGCACCGGACCCCGAATAGTCCGGAATGACCTAATCACCGTTAACTCGTAAACAATGGTGATCGCTTTTTCTGCCGGTGTAGGTAATAGTTAGGCATGAGCAACAGCATGCCCTCTTTTCTGTGGATATCCTGTAAATAGAGGCAAGACAAGTTGGGCCACCCCTCCGATTGGTGGCCCATCATAGCATTAGTAATTTATTGTTTCTATTGATTCCTACGCTCATTAATTTGGTACCAACCGGGGGAGACTTGGTCCTATACCCAATGCTTTCCTTATCTCTAATCCGTTCAACTACTCGCAATATTTTGTAATATAGTGGGCGGAGCATTACAATTTGAGATAATTCTAAGCAGTCGGTTTACAAAAATTTGGCAGATCGACAGGTAATCGGTGGGTGAGTGACCACCAGGTACTTCATAGCAAGATGCTAGGAAGCGGACCGGAAGTGTAAATGAGCAAACTCCCCCTTCGGTTGTGCTTCTTAGAAAAAACTACCAACCCAGTTTTCTCCGTAGTGAATTCGATACCTAGCTCAAGTAGACAAATTGTCTAAGGTATCCTGTAAAGGTCCTTGCAGATCGACCCAATTGGGCACTGTGACAGATACTACGCCGTCAATGTCTTTGACATAAAAATTATACAAAAGAGGGCTTAAACATGATCCCTGGGGGTGACCCATGTAGCTAAATCGGGAAGCTGTAGAGTTTCCATGAGAAAAGCTTATATGTGTCTCTGACAGCAAATTGTACAAAAAGTTATTCATTAATAGAGAAAAGCCACAAGCGTGAACTTCAACAAATACTGAATCAAATGCCCTCTGATATCCAAGAATACAGAAAACATTTGCTCTTTTTTAGCAAAAGCTAACTGAATATCTGTGGAGAGCAACGCTAGATAGTCTTTCGTTCCCTTACCCCTAAGGAAACTATATTGAGTATCTGAAAGCAGGTTGTTCGTCTCAACCCATTTATCCAGACGGAAAGAGGATCATTTTCTCCAACAACTTTCGAATACAAGATAACATCGCGATTGGTCGATAGGAGTTGTGGTCGGTGGCGGGTTTACCAGGTTTACCGCGGGGATTCTGAATCATATTCCATGTGCAATCCAACGATAATGAATTCGAACAAAATGTGAGGTCCAATCTACTGCCAAATAAGGAGCAACCGCCAAACGTGTTACTTCTCCATTGTTGAGAAATATCATATTGAAGTTTTCACAGTGGTCATAAATCAAGGAAGAGTTAAAATGAGTTAGAGTTAAAATCCTCCATGATCAACCGCGTGGCAGGAAAGACCGAACAAATATCTGAAAGTTGTTTATCGGTAAACGGAGGCTCTAGGAGCAGCATACAAAGAAGCAATGCAAAGGCTTTTATTTTTAACTACGGCCTGACATACGACAACTTCAATACCTGGAATTTGAGGAAAATTCACTCTTTAGAAGGAGTGGCACTTTTTGATCCCCAGAAGTACTCCTCCTCCACGCGAATCCTCACGATCAAGACGAATAATATTTAAATCGTGAAAAGAAAGATCGTTTCACAAAGAGCGAATGCATCACAACCGGTATTGTTAGTTAAAACTTTGAAACATCCCAATTTAGGAATAAGACTTCGAAGATTTCACTACAGAACAGTGATCAAATCCACGTAGTAAAAGTATCCATCGAAGGAAATGATTGCTGCAAGAAGGGGCCACTTTATTGTCAATTGCTTCACAACAAGTTTTCACAGTGGGAAGCATTCCCAGAACAATGTTTTTAAGAGAGTCAGAAATTTTGAGGTACTTGAAGATACCATCGACAATGTCATCATTCGAGAACAGCCCAAATAAGGAAGGGGTGTTGTTCTTAAAATCAGAGCAACAGGGGTTTTTTTATATCCCCGGATGGGATGAAGAATCCTGTGTACTACGAAAACCATGAGGAAATTGATTTTCCTGTTTTGCACAAGGCCTTGAATCAGCCTAGCTGGTTTGGAGCTTCTGTTCAGCTTCTTTCTGTGGATGAATGCGTCTTCGATTCCGTGAACCACCTGCAGGAAAACTGACAGATGTTTCCTCCTCAGCCAAATCAGAGTCAGACTTGATACCTGACAGGGGAGTACTGGATTAACATTGGTTCGGCCGGCTGCAACGTTCCACACACTAAACACCCAAACAGTCCGTAAGTCGGCAAAATAAAAGAATGGTTTGGCTAAAGTAAGTCTTTTTGGATCTTGATCGGGTATTCCATATGCCTACAGCCAACCCCTAACGACAATCGTATCAAGTTCGAGCTACAACCAGATTCGCAAAAGAGGTTATTGTTAAACGCACCCTCAGCGGTCCTCGTTGGCTAGACCAGGGATCGAGGGCTTATGAAGGAGGTCCATCTGACCCTTTTTTTTTTAACAGAGCTGATAGACAGAAATCTCATAAGGTTGGACACAACGACTTGAATTTTTTTAGGGCTCACTTTAATTATCTCGGTCACAGCCGAGAATCGTTCGGTCAGATCCTGAAGAGTTTTTGATTTGGGCTGAAAATAAACAACCCATGCACGACCAGCTGAAAAACACATAGATACAATATATAAAACTAAAACTAAACACAAAAACAAAATATTAAATTGCAATGTATTCAGGAGTGAAAGAAAAACAATAAACTACAAGGTTCAGCCCCACTGGGTTGTTCGAAATGATGACGTAGGACTACGCTAGGTCATTTTGGTTGCCAAATGCTATATTCTTGGAATTTATATACTTTTTAAGACAATGCTTAACATATGTGAATTGTTCAATAGTATGTGGCCCAAAATCAACAATGTCCTCCATTGGAATATTTCCGATCGGTTGAAGAATTTTTTTTGGAAATTTTCTTAGAAACTACTGAGATATTAACGTTAAAAACCTGACCACTTTTTCGTGACAGTCGCAATTCGTTTTTTTTTTTTCAATTGTACCCCAGTATAGAAAACAAAGACGTAGTCCTACGTCAACACTTAGGGTATATGTCTCTTGACTCAGCCTCATATGCAACAATCGATTACATTATTTGTTATAACTCATAAAACATTTGAGCTAGAAGAAATATTTAACTAGCTATACACTTGTCTAGATATGTTTAATAAGCTATTTGGTAGTATGTATCACGAAATATTACACAACTCATTTTATAAAGTCCGAAACTTTCTAGGAATATGGATGTAATGCTGGTCTGTAAGCACAAAATTGGTTCTATTTAAAGATGCAACTTCGTCCCATTCGATAGCTTTGTTATTAAATGTTGACTAAGTACGGTTTTTTTTTTAATTTTCTGATTTAAGGCGTTGCCAGCTGAATTCGCTTTACCCTACAAAAAATTTCTCCAAACAAACTATAATAAAACTGCTTAAAAACTACTTATGTGATCTTCACATATGATTTATCGGCCAGTCCATCATCAAAACATTATAATTCACTCTACACAGATTTTGTTCCTTTGGTTTATGTTTAGATTAGCCATTTGAAAATCATTCAACCGAAACTAACACATTTTTATTGAAATTTTACCTATAACAACATTTTTATTACGCTTTTTATACAGCAGGCCATAGTTGGGAACATAGAATAAAATATGTTTCTAACATTGGGTCTACGGATTTCTAGTTAAATCATTGTTATTTTAACTATGTGAACAGTTAGTTTAGAACGTATTTTCTGTACATCTTGGCTGTACTACTTGGTTTATCGGTTTAATTAAGCCAAATTTAGATCATCCGAAGATCGTGTAGATAATCTGTTCAGCTTAACCAGTCAAATCATGGTGTCGCAAAAGGTAAGGAAATCGTAAATTACGCGGAAGTGAACAACTATAAATTGATTAATAATGTCTCAATTGCTTTGAAATAAATCGGTCATCCTGATAGCAAAATAATTTGATTGATTATCGCCGAATCAATGACATATTCGGTACATAGGCCGAATGAAGGAGCTAGGCTAACATTACATCCCATTACCCTATCTGTATTGCTGATCTTCTGCTGCCGGGCGACGAACGTGTGTCCGCGAATACCGGGAAGAAGTGGAGCTTACCGATGATGGTACGATGCTCACTGGTTGTTGGAAAATGAACAAATGAACACTAATACTAGATGGACTGCTGGAGTGCCTGTCCACGCAGGGATGCGGTTGAATATGGCTTGTCACTCGCCAATTGCAGTTGATATCTTATCGTCATTGTCATATTACGTCATTGTCATATTACGTCATTGTTGTCAGCAAATAAAAACCCGATCACAACTGCGGTGGAAACAATATCGAGGAAAGAAAACTGAGATTCTAAAACAAGCCGTGAAAGAAATCCAATTCCACCGTTTGCTTGTGCACTGAGCAATGACTTTAGAAGTCTGTTGGTATTGACTTTAATTTTAATCATTCACAGATTTTGTGCTGTGTTAATCACATATAAATAGATAAATCATACTGCCACCGTATGCTGATGAGCTGATGTTTCTAGTGGGTGCTTCGTTAGTAAGAAATCTATTCAAAATTATACTTATTTTCAGACTTCTCGCAACTGTGACGACCTGCAATACAAAGTTCTACTCTGATCAAATATTGCCTCAGCCTTGAAGTTCTGATAGCATATCTGTAACCTCTTACTCCGAACATCAAGTTTATTAACTATACGGTAGTATTTTTAATCCTTTGTCAATGAGTATCATGAGTCCTCTCTTACGTCCTCAAATAACCAGGTGTAAATATTCATCCTCGGTTTCTTCGTTTGACCTCTCATGATGAACTCGTAATCAACTGCTTCGTTGATCAAATATCTGTGTCGAGCACTCGAGCACTCGAGACTGAAGAAGTCTGTAAGTCGCAGACGAAATAGGCCTATCTGTCAAAAGATAAGCTATCTGTAGTGGAATTTAACGGAATTTGCTCGCGTTTACTAGTGATAGTTTAAAAAAGTGTTTCAGTTTTTTATTTTTTTAGAAAAAGTGATCAAGTGAAGTGTTACTTTAAATTTTCCTAGTCTTTCAACTATTTTAAACAGTTTGAAAAATTTTCTTTATAAAGCTAACAGTGTCCTTGCTGTTGGTTAATATCGCACACTTGATATTTGAATATTTATTTATGTGTGCTCTACTGACTTGAATTCCTAATCTAGAAACCAGCACCAAATTAAGGAGAAGCAGAAAAGACTTTGTTTGGCTGATGTTTAAGTGACTTTTTGTGAAACATATTCTGTTAGAGAAATGCTTTTCAATTGAATGCTAACAATTAACAATAACATAAAAACAATACCAAATCAACCAAAAAAGTAGAACATTCCATATTACTTCTAATGGCGAATTTCATCAAGAAATAATATTACAAAAAAGTATCCCGCCCCCGGGTGGACTCGAACCACCAACCTTTCGGTTAACAGCCGAACGCGCTAACCGATTGCGCCACGAAGGCTTGCTATTTAAAATTGGCATATCATTGAACAGAAGAAAGCATATTTCACAACGCAACACTAACCATCTAGAATATGCTATTAGCCATTTTACGCTAATTAGCGCTGTCTAACCCACTGACAGCGCTAATTAAATAGCGCAAATTTACTGCGATAGAACTCCTGCTGATTTCCATGTTTCACATTTTTATTGCGATTGCCGCGCACCACTGCCTATCGACGTGCGAAGGCATGTTCGTAAGTGAAAGAAAGAGCGCAAAATGAGGGAGGTTTATCTCACAACACAACGTGTAATTGAAGTTCGATAGATGCTAGAAGATGATATGATGGTGCTGGCCAAAAGCAAACAAAAAAGAAGAAATAGAAATAGACCGGACCGCCTGGTGGATGCCGAAAGATAATAAAAGTCAACATTAGCGAGCGTGAAAGGTTGGACATTATTAGGTACCTGCTACATTATTTGCCCACGTTGGTTCAAAGATGACGACGACGACGACGACGATGACGACGACGACGCCGATGATAATGATGTTGCTGAATGTGGGCTATTTGCAGTTAAAAACTAATTAAAAGCAACTTAAATTAATAAATTAAGCATCGTATGGGGTTTTATGAACGATCGGAATAATCCTTTACTGCTGACTTGGTGATGGCGCAGATTACTACATGCAAGGGGTGCAAGCCGCAGATGCAATTTTACAACTGCATTCAAATCTTAATTTTTATCGTTCGAGTAAACTTGAAATATGAGCCTCCAGTCCGGCGTGCAATCGTTTTTCTTTCCTTTTTGTGAGTAGACAACCGTACTGGGCAATAATTAAATCGGTGATGTGCTAGGATTGCATTCAAATGATCTAATATATATCTGTGTCTTCAATGATATCTTTACTTTCACTGTTAGAAAGTGACAGAACAACAAAGATCGTTTGCAAATTAATCGTGAAATGACAAAAAAAACTAAACTGCTATGCAATTATCTTAGAGCAGGTGCTACTAACCATGAGACTATTAAGCATACTAATCTAACATGTTCCTAAGTGACAAAGAACAAGATATTACCATATGGACTCCTCTATCTCATCACCGTGCGATCAAAATCGACCTTACACCTCGATCCTCATGCTTACCGCCCTAGGAGGTGTGATTTCACACCTGATTTCTAGTTGACCCTCCCCTCGCAGTAATCATTGCAATCCACGGCCACAAGACGAGATGAGAAGGTTCAATTCGCAGCCAATCAGGACTCAATTAACTTTGACTTCGGTGTCAAATAATGCCCCAGCTAGCGCAGCCCCGGTGGCAGTGAAAACAAAAAAAAATAAAAAAGAGGAAAGATTCGATCACATGCAATCCACTCTAACCTCCAATCAATCAGTTTGATCGATCTGGAAGCCAATCGAGAGCGAAAGACCCGCCATGTGCCGAGAGGATGGATAAAAAATACAGGGAGTCAAGAAATAATGATAGAGTGGCTAGGTGCTTGCTTCTGGCTAGGTTCGCTTGATCGGCTTAGTTGATTATTACCAATTTAAGCCACAATTGCTGGGGCACTGTGTTTATCCGAGGGCCTGCGCGCACTTGAGCGCTCAGAAGTCGCCCGCCTTCTCTTGGCACTCCGAAGCATCCACAGAGGTGGTGGTGCAAAAAATGTGTACCCGACACCCCATTATATGTATATATCCATTCCAACCGAAAGGGGACATGCCATCAGGTATCCTCGTACTGGCCGATCCTAACTCTCATCAACCTAATCTCCAGCCAGGTGATCCGAAGCGAACCTTGATATCCGAACCAGCCAACGAGAAGCGGTGCAACATTTTAGCTACCATATCATAATTTAGCAATCTTGCGCTCTGAGCTCTACGGAGCCGATCAGCACCAGCACCGGGGGCATCTCGCACCCGTTGAGTCGTGGTGAGTGATTGGGAATCGGCTTATCTGTATCAGGATATCTGTTCGCGAGTGACGAGTGAGCGTGCGCGCGGCGTGTGTGCTTAAAATTTGCTGGATTGATATTTAATACGAGGCATGTGTTTGGCGACCACTCTCGCACGATGGGTTTCTCAGCCGTATTGTCAATCTGATCCTAGCGGAACAGGTTCTGCTTCGGGCGGTAGTGTTATGGTTTGGATAAAGCTATAGTAGGCTAGTGCGGATATTATGATTTCGTATACGATCTTGCAAATAGCGCGGTTATGATGTTCACCCATAAGATCATGTGAACTGATTTTGTTTATCAACATTAAAATTTTACATACAAACTTTTTGAGCACGTTATTTGAGTCAAAATAAGTAAACCGGTAAAATGGTGGAATAATATTCGTGAATTATGATGGCAACTACAGAGAGAAAGATTTTCCAATTAATTCTAAGACTAAATCAGTTTGATTTAGTAAGCTCAGAGTTTGTCGGTGTGCTTATCATTGAGACTGAGCTGCAGCTAACTATAATTTTATTTAGAGCTCCAGGTTGATTTCTGCCATTTCTGGTTCAAGTGAACAATTTGGTGACTTCATTCCATTAGGAACTGACATAAAGGGCGATACGGTCAAAATTTGGTCAATATCAACTTGACGTATTTCTTTCAATTTTGCATTTAAAAAACCTGAACACCCCTCATCTTGGAGGTGTGTGTGTGTAGAATGTTGCTCCTATCTTGATTTTGGAATTCACTCTTCAGTTGTCAAAATGCCGTCCAAGCAAGAAGAGCAGCGTATCAAAATTTTGCTCGCGCATCGCGAAAATCCGAGCTACTCGCACGCAAAGTTGGCAAAATCGCTAAAAGTTGCCAAATCAACCGTTACAAATGTAATTAAAGTGTTTGGGGAACGTTTGTCGACAGCCAGGAAGTCTGGATCGGGGGAAATCGAAAACCGGAAGCCGCTGAGACGACAAAGAGAGTTGCCGGTAGTTTCAAGCGAAACCCTAACCTATCTCTCCGAGATGCCGCAAATAAGCTGGGTGTATCGTCTACAACCGTGCATCGAGCCAAAAAACGAGCCGGACTATCGACTTACAAGAAGGTAGTGACTCCAAATCGCGATGATAAACAAAATACGACGGCCAAAGCGCGATCCCGGAGGCTGTACACGACGATGCTGACGAAGTTTGACTGCGTGGTAATGGACGACGAAACCTACGTCAAAGCCGACTACAAGCAGCTTCCGGGACAGGAGTTTTATACGGCAAAAGGAAGGGGAAAGGTAGCAGATATTTTCAAGCACACGAAACTGTCAAAGTTCGCAAAGAAATATCTGGTTTGGCAAGCCATCTGTACCTGTGGCTTGAAAAGCAGCATTTTCATAGCATCCGGAACTGTCAACCAAGAAATTTACGTGAAAGAGTGTTTGAATAAACGTCTGCTGCCTTTCCTGAAGAAACACGGTTGTTCCGTACTGTTTTGGCCGGATTTGGCATCTTGCCATTACGGTAAAAAGTCCATGGAGTGGTACGCCGCCAACAACGTGCAGGTGGTTCCCAAGGACAAGAACCCTCCCAACACGCCAAAGCTCCGCCCAATTGAGAAATACTGGGCTATTGTCAAGCGGAACCTAAAGAAGACCAAAAAAACTGCTAAGGACGAGCAGCAGTTCAAGGCAAACTGGCTTTCTGCGGCGAAGAAGGTGGACAAGGTGGCTGTACAAAATCTGATGGCAGGGGTCAAGCGTAAGGCCCGGCAATTCGGATTTGGAAAAGCGGAAGCCTAACTGAATATTTTTCCTGAATTTTATACTAATTGAACTTGAAAAAGAAATTTAATTTGATTTTTTAAATAAACGATTTCACCGATTTACACGCGTTTTCCCTTGACCAAATTTTGACCGTATCACCCTTTATACGTTTGTAGCCACGTTTTTTTTTTTTTAACTTCTTGTTCCCTGTACGCTGTCATCGATTGCTAGTGATAAGTATTGCTTTTTGCTGATTTTAAACATTATTTAGCACATGAGCTGTGCAAAAAGTCGTAATTGCCGTATTTTCATTAAGGATCAACGAAAGTCCCCAATGTTGCTGAAATAAACAGCCAGAGAGTTGTGACCGTTACGCAGCCAGTTTGTCATATAGAGAGAGTAGAGTAACACCATAATGTAGACTAGTGACTCCACGAACCCTTGTCCAGTCAACAAATCCTTCGACTGCCTTAGGCTAACCCTTTCAATCCCAGTTATATTGTTGTTATAGAAACAGGGGAAATATTTTGCATAAATGATGATGTATAAAAAATGTTAAAATACAAAATGTAGGAAGTTTGCACGGCTATATTGAAGCTTAAAATCATTTAACAAATTGATTTTTGTTTTTATTTATACTAGAGGTTGTGCTGAGATATTGCAAATTTCTACCGTTTCTAATAAAATAGTTGTTTAAAATTTAAATAACTTACCATAAATGCATACCAATCTCTGTGTTGTATCATATGGTTTAAGAATAAAACATTCAAACGCATCTTTCACTGCTTGTTATTTGTAGAGGCTATGCTTTTATAAGCTGATCCAACATGAAATGGATCCAAAACTGAAATACATATATTTTGCTCGGTCTTCACAAGGTCTCACATAAAAAAAATGATATCATAAAAGACAAAAATGCAATTTATACAAATTTCCAACTTTAAAGATGTACATGGAATTTAAGGACACAAATTAATTTACTTGACCATGTAAAAAACGGCTGCAGTACAGTACGAGAAGATAATTTGCGTATGTACAAAATATATCTTACATTCACTGGATTGTTACTGAAAAAAAAAAATTAAAATAAGATTTGTATTAACATCAATCTAGTCCTGGAAAAGCTGAAAACAAAATAGATCATTCCAATTATCAAAGATAGAATTTCAATGAAAGATATTATTTCATAAGACATTTTGTTCAAATTTTGATTTATACTGTTCTAGTTACATTTCATAGATAACAATGGAGGAATCCAGGTAATGCAGAAGGGTGTGTTGAGCAATCTAAGCGAAGTAATTGGTGATAAAAAGAGCAGAAAATCGTCGATAACGACGATACTGACCAATTCCAAGCTGTTTAAAAAATAGCCAAAAAGTAACTATCAATTTCAGTTTCAGATACTACGATGTATAACCTCACAAAAGCTTTACTTGGATTCCTCAATTGGAGTGATCGAAGAGCCCGGTTTGATGATTTCTTAAATAAATGGCTTATCTAATCATAATGCCACTAAACAAAATATTTAAATTTAATCCTATACTGCTTATAAGCGCATGCCAGTCTTTTATGAATATAGTAGTTTTAGTTCAGAAGTGCAATTCTAAAGTAAATGTAAGGCTGAAATGCTGTAATACAAATTGAGCCATTGATGCTTGTCATGTTGCTCCAGGCTCTTGAGATAAATGGTTTTGAAATGCAAATTTGTTTCCAAAGCGTACTGAAATTATAAATTAAAGGAGAATGGAAAATAATGTGATATGATTAACATTGAAAATAAATGATATGATTAACGATAGGAACAAGAACTCCTATCTAGTTAACAAGGAGCACAGTGTGATCATTTTAAGAATGCAGTGGATTTATTTGGAAGGCCCAATCGCGTTAGACTTACCGTCGATATTTCATTGTTTTTCCGTAATTGAATGACTTAACTGACTACGTCTATTAGAAATTGGACCGATTTCTCGAGGATTATCTAAGTTTAGAAGGGATGACATTTTTGGGGATGGATTGGACAAGGAATATAGGAATAGAATTCTGTAGTCTCATTAGAGAGTTTTTGTCAGTATATAACGTTGCGTGTGATCAGAGTTCATTTTTTGTGCTCGGCCGGTTGTGATGACAATCCGATTCCACAAGATGTCAAAATCAAACTGACCATAAACAAAATTTTGCTCTGCACTTATCAAAAAACTTTTTTTAAGATTATTTTTTTAAACACTTTTACGAGCGTATTAGTAGAACATTTGTTATTAAAAAAAACTAGGATTTCAGAGTGTTGAGCACTCGACACTGAAAAAGTAAGTAGGTCTATCTGTCAAAAGATAAGTTTTTTTAGTGAAACTTTAGGAATACCTATTAAATGGCAGCCCTTGTGCTGTGTGATGACTACGTTAGCCCACTAGCACTGCTTATGACTTTCTTTATTCACGAAAAGCTCCTAATTCAAGAACAGTGGAGGCCTCAATCGCTAAGGAATACATTCAAGAAGATGAGCTGAATAATCAACAAGACTGGGTGCAAATGATTTAGAAAAGAATTCATCAGCAAACTAAAGTTCGGATTTTACTAAAGAAACGAACTCAGAATTTCACATTTGGCTCAAATTAAGTGGCAGCAGCTTGCTGAATAACATGACTCTATGCAAATAGTCACAACTTAATTCTCTATTGAGTATATCTTAGATTTAAAACCAACATGAAAATTTGCAAGCAGATTCTACCTCCTCTTCAAGTGAACTTTAAAGTTCACAAAAAGTTACTACAGAACTTGCTTCGAGCTTCAAAAACTTCTATCACAAAGTTTGTTCATGATGATGATAGTAATGATGATGATAACAGTGGAATACTACCTGTATTGTAGCAAAGTAACTTTCCATAACAGTGGAAAAATCTGATGAACGATTTGATCAGGATTCTATTGTTGTTTGTGATCATCAAGCTCCTGTATGAAGGGCCAAAAACGATTGAGCGGGCCCGTAAGCAGAGGCGAATATAGGGAAGAGAATCTCGAAAACTCGAGTCCTCTATTGACAGAATAAATCCAATAGATGGGGTCAAAAAGCCAACCCTCGTTCCGCAAAATGTTGTAATGACCCATGCTCGCTATCCTAATCTTTTCACTTGGGTGCCCTTATGGTCCCTCCCTATCCCTGTATATGTTATTTAATGAATATTTAGTATAGTTTTGCGTGGTCATTTGATTGCATGCCTTTTGTTAGAAAATTTTGCTGAAAGTAATATTGGTTACGCCATACCGTTCTCTATTACTGACTAAATTTTATTTGGATGTAGGTTAAAAATATAGGGATACAGGGACAAAATGGATAACAATTTCCTGTTTTGCTCCGCGCTTTTGAGTGCAATTATCGCCTCTCAAGTGAATAAAAATCCTTTGCAGGATCCAACCGATCCACATTCAGAGTTGGCTGTCAGAGTGATTCTGCTTTTGAAGAGCTCATTTCAGTGATGCAGATCCAGATCCACCATGGCTAGGAAATATCAAACAATGAAAGTTCGCAAAAATTTCAGATGCACTTTGCGTGAACTTTCAAGTTCAGATTGAGTGTTATATGTACTTTTTGCGAACTTTCAAGTTCACACTGAGTACCTAATGTACTAACCAGAGTCTTCAATGTTCAGAGAAAGTAGCCAGTTTGCATTTGTTTTAAAATCAGCATTTTGTTTATAATCAAATGATATTCCATATCGTCAACATGAAGAGGTTGTATGTATCCTGGTTACAACGAAAAACACTTCGAAGCCGATGGTAAGCACAAGCAAAAGAATTAATTTCAAATAAAATTTCAAAACTTTGATCAAAATGTAATGTAATGTTGTTTATCTTACAACACAGCAGCTTGTGAAAATTTAAACGTAAACATTTAAAAAGGAATTTTTTTTTTCGTTGATTTAAATTTATTTTAAGTGCTCAACCAAATTCCCTTCATCTACATAAACGAACTTTTTTTGAACTTTTGAGTTTCTGTGCGGGATCTCAGATAGTTCAATCGGTGAGAGGATGCGGGTGTTCTATTCCCAGTTCGGTCGACGAAATCTTTCGGGTTTGAAATTTTCTCGACTTCCCTGGACATAGATATCATTGTACTTGCCAGTCAATATACAAATTCATACATTGGTGTTGGAATAAAAGAGCAGCTCGTTATAGGCAGCATCAAAAGCAGTTACAAGTAGTTCACTTTGAAAGTTGGTAAGCATGCTGTTAGTAGTTTAACCATGGAATGTATGAAAGTTCGGTTAATTACTTAAAAAGTAAGTTGATAGCATTCTATTCATCAACCTTTGTTTATCTGATTAGACCATAAATTACTTTGCGTTGCTTGAGTAAGTCTTATTAAGTTTTTTTTTAATTTTAATCCAGTATAGTTTTTCATACCTATTGACAGACTTCTTCCGTCTTTTGTACTTATATTTTCTCAACTGAGGAGCTACTAAGAAAGAAAGGAAACATTAAGTCTAGATACAATTTCGCTTAATCACAAGATAAATTCACTAGATAAGTTCACTAGATAAAATGTAATGTTTGTTCCTTCAGGATTTTGTTTACGATTGTTTACTCGTCTGTGTGTTCCAGACAGAAGGCTGTTGAGCCTTGATTGTTTGATTTTTTTTATCCATGTCGAATAAAGCTGAAGTCCATTGTTTGTTGATTCCAAGGATCATAACGGACTTCAACTTTACTCAACAAGGGTCAGGCAAATGAACATGCACTGGTACACTAACAGGAACGCTGCGATTGGTGAGGTATACACACTTAGAAAACATTACAGTATTCGGTATTTTTTTACCGAACTTTCAACAACTGATCGTTCAGTAATCCGATTTACCGGATTTCGGTGAAATTTTACAGTATTCCGGTAAAAAAAGTTACCGGAACTTATCAAATTTTACCAAAATCCGTTAAATTGGATTACCGAACGTTCAGCTGTTGAAAGTTCGGTAAAACATTACCGAACACTGTAAAATTTTCTGAGTGTGTACATAGAAGGAAAACATGACTATAAGGCTATGCTTGAGGATGCTGAATACGTTGTAACTATTAGGTTATTGCCATTTTTACCACGTTCCTGGCAGTCGCTTTATATCCTATTGAATTAACAGCATCCAACATGGTGAGATTTAGAGTTCGGAATCAAGGAAAAAAAAGCGATAATGGCTTATTTTGCATAATAAAATCTTATGCCATTAAGCTGAAAGCCCTGAACTGAAACACTTAGTTGAAATGTGTAAATTTAATTTTGATTTTGAACTGTTCAGATCCTTGTTTTCCTCTTTCAGAGTGAAAAATCATTTAATTACAAATTTTATAAAATATGACGTAATAAAATAGGATTTGCTGTTCTTTTATAATGACTATCTCTTTTTTAAAGATTTGACATTTCTGATCTGAGCATCAAAAATATAACCAATTAGCACTCGGCTGATTTTTACCGTTAGTTAGTTGTGAAAACGTTAGAAGATCACAGTGTGCTTTGCTCGAGTATTGCAGCAAATATTTTCCACGCTGTCAAAATTTAGAATTTTGCATTGGATTTTTGAGTTCCGAGGTATTTTTATTGACGTTTCGTGAGGATTTTTCGGTCTTGGAGTGCTCATAGCGTTGATCGGCTGAAAGTTTGCATCCTCGGGGTTGAAAGTGTAGTGAAAAGTGTGTGAACGATCGATGCGTCCAGTCAGCAGTGAATTTTTCACCGTTACAGTAATCAGAAATTGAGCTGACAATCAGTTAGTTCTCCTCCCGTAGTGCAATCAGTTGTAACGCACGGCTATAGTGATCACGGTGCAAAGTGATGAAGTTAATATTATTGTGATGGAAGTAGTTAAAAAGGTGCTTGAAAGCTACTTTCTTTTTTCGAATCAATGGTATCTGACTGGATGCTTTTATTTGTTTGTTTTATAAAACTTATCACCGGAGGCACATGGTCAGGAACCAGAAACTAATTACTTTAAACGTTTCTACCAAAACTTAAAACCACTAATTTATTTGAACCCGACTCATTTTACAAAATAATGTGTACGGTAAATGCAACACAGTAGGTCTGGCTGTTTTGACGCTTGAACTATGTCTTTGATATGCAACAAGCATCAATACTGAAAAGAAACATCATCTTATCCAATTATCTCCACGATCCTTCCTCGTGCTGGCTGCTATTGTATTAGAAGGGATATGATTAGATCCTAGTTAGTTGTGGAAACGTTGGCTCAAAAAATTAAAGTGATGATTGCACTGCACGCAGAATGTTTCGAAGAAAAGCATTTAAGCTATGAAGATATCAGAACACGTAAAGATGCGAACAGGCGGGACAATTTGATTCAGGAGGAGTTGACATCACTTCATGAGAACGACACCTAGGATCTCAGTCAAAAATTGGCTAGAGCCTGTCAAATATCAAGAATCTAGTGTTGTACTTATGCATTGGAAGGTTGACAATCCGCTCATATGTGGAGAATGCTTAAATCGGCTAGGAGAACGTCACCAGCTGTCCCCGGTGACCAGTCAGGATTAAAAAGGGTTGGTGTGAGAAATGATTATTGTTAATGAGCTGTGAGTTAATGCGTTAAGAAACTGCTTATTTGGTGATATAATTTGATTTTATTGTCGTTATACTGTATTTCTATATAAGAAACGGCTTGATTTATTTGAACTATAAAGACGTCACATGCAGTTGACAAATGAAAGACAATGGCATCATTATTAGCCTTCCTAGTCTTCTTCCATAATCCTAGAATTAAGACAGTTGGCACTGCTACCGTCTAAAGTCAGAATAAAAAGTAGCTTATCTTAGCAGACCTCGTTTTTTTTTCGCTGCAAATGAAATGACTAAATTAGGTTCCTTTTTCTGTCTAGGTAGTTCATCACAGCAGGCGGTCTCTTCGAACTGTTTATCTAGGAGTGCGGGGAAGTTAGCGATTCCTTCTTCTTTAAACCGCAGAGTGGCTGGCAAACGACCTCCGCCTTGCATAAGAAATGGAGTACCAACCTACTGAGTACACTTGAGAGGCCACTCCAAGAGAGCTCGCCACATCCCAGTGGGGCATTTAGCATAAAAAACTTCATTCAAATTTTGTGAGCGTATTTTTTTTGTCAGGAATTATTCTAGAATCTGTACATGTTCAAAAAAATGTAATACGTGTTTGTATTGCATACAACATTACCATTAATGATATCATCCCAATTTATCGTGTCTATATGATAGATAAACGACAACTATAATACCAAAATCAAACTTTTTGGGTGGTGAAGAACACCGTTTCTTATTTTATGCCTAGATAATTTCGTATTTTTGTGATAAATTTTTTTAGCGCTTTCGAATGGGTTCGAATGGCTTTTAATTCCATTATAATTACTATTAATTTGTCAGACGTGTATTTCCACTAACGCGTATTTCCACTACTACTTGTAGTACTGTTTAACGCGTATTTCCACTACTACTTGTAGACTTCCTCAGTGCCGTATACTCAGACACCACAACGAGGCGCTGAGAAAGTCTGCAAGTAGTAAAAGGCAATCCGAAAAGGCAAGAGCTACCTCGGGATGCTCTAAACAATTCGGGATTGACTCAGTAGGTGGCGATAGGTGCATGCAAAATGTTTGTATTAATTGGTTCCAACATGGAATATCTCGAGGTCCTGGCCATATAGAAAGTTACTATCTTCAGTAAAATTGTTCAGTAGATTAAGGCCTTCCGGTTAGTGGATAGTAGTCCGGAATTGGCATACTACGCAGCGCTAATATAGATATGAATATCTTGCACAAGCTGTACCTCGAGATCCTGGCCATCTAGGAAGATGCCGTCTTCGACAACGTAATTCAGAAAGCCAGCTGGAGAATTAAATAAAGGATCAGTTCCGTGAAGAGTGGGAAATGCTGTCAAAAAGCTTTTCCAATAAATTTTCCTAAGGCAGCATGCAACAATAAGATGACAATCACAAATATATTGCACGTTTAAATTATATCATATGATTTATAACTCGAATTAAGCATAATACGGCTTGTTTTCAAGATGCCTCCAAATTTTAAGCTCATCGTTAAAGTGACTTTTTTGAATAAAAACTGAAAATTAAAGATCCCATACGAAACTTTAAGTTGATAGCCGTCAAGCTAAACGAGTTAAAAAAACTGAAACTTTTCAGTACTGCTTTATCGACTAAAATTGAATTTCGAAAACAACCGTATGAAGGAGAGAGCCATTTTTTCATGATTTTGTTTTTTAATGTTCCTGATTTGGGAATTGATCCTATTCAGTTGGGAAGAGTTGCTACGTAATCCACGGTTTATCTCTCGAGGTGACGCGTGAGAAGTGGAAAGATACCTGAAGATGAAGTCAATTTTTTTAATTCGAATCGTGTGGCGCTTTTAGTATTATTTCGAGATAAATGAATTTTGCCGCCACAGCAGCAACACCAACATGTTGAGGTACGATACAATAGAATCAGCGATTAGCTGGTCCACACGTAATTCATGTCGTGGATTATCGGATTGCATTACACCTTATGCAAGCATTCTACTGATGACTGATGAACTTTGAAGATAATCAATGGCTAATATTTGGTATGGCCGCCATTATTTTGGATAACTTAAAAAATACGGTTTGGCATCGAATTAGAGAGCTTTTACAGTGTTGTCATTTCGATTTTCGCCCAACACTCTTGAATTACTGTTTTAAGACCACAAATGCTATCAAACTGACGTCCGTTTACATAAACCATTACAGCCAATATTTCTCAGAGGTTTTCAATGAGATTGCAATGCGGACTGCAAGCTGGCCAGTCCAATAGCGGAATGTTTTTTTTTTTCAACAAACCCCGATTTGAATTGCTTGGAGCCGTGAATAGATGCATTGTCCTACTAAAGAACGATATCGGCATTCGCGTCGTTCTCAATATGAACGATCAAAATATCTTCCAAAAGCTCCAGGTACATGTTGGAATTCATCCGGGTTGAAATGAAGCAAATCGAAAGCTTTACATGGCAGGAAAAGGCATTCCAAACCACCAAACGTCGACCCCCAGAGTTTTGCTTCGATCTCACGACATTAGTTTGATTCAAATCATGCCAATAGCAACTGTAACAGACAAGTCCGCCTAAATTAAACTTCCTTTCGTCAGAAAATACAACATTTCGTCATTCAGCCTTCCAAGCCATGTACTTCCGGGCAAATTTGAGCTGGTTTTGTGTATGAGTGAGGTAAAGCTTTCTTTGCATTTTCTGCCATTTGATGTTCAGCGATTCATTCAATACCCAAGAAATTTGTCGGGGAGTCGCCGGAATATCTAGTTTTTGCTCTTGAGAGCTGGACAGCCGATCCTGTGTGGCTATTGTGAAGCTTTTTTGATGACATCCTGCGCTCGTCTAAACTAATGTTTATCACTGTATTACAGCTGATTTAGTGTTGACGCGTAGTATTAATATTCTGAAGTTATGCTTAAATACTTCAAGTTGTCGATCTATCGAACTTTTTTTTTCGAAACTATAAATCTCCTTTATGACCAGGATCTCAAGGTATAAAGACTGTCCACGTTTAATTTTCGACTCTTAGATATTGTAGGCCAAACAATCTAGACATAATTCAACAAAACCGATTGTTTATTTCAGTACAACAAAGTTATGTATACAGTAAAAAAAAATGATTGAGATGTTAGTTCTTTAACTCACGTATTTTCTGTGGTATACCCACCATCAGATTGCGTACAGGATCTTAGGATTCGCTGGCGGTAGAGTTTCTCCACCTTCCCTTGAAATCGTGGATCCTTTTTGCTTTCTTTTTAGTTTCAAAAATTTTCCGCTTAACCGGAGCCCAGTATTGATCTATAGCGCGAAGTTAAGGCGACAGTAAGGTGGATTGGCTATATTTGGCACGTATTTGATCTCTTGTGCCTTATACCATTCCAGAATGGATGTTGCATAGTGGCAAGAGGCCAAATCAGGCCAAAGCAGAGCTGGAGCGTCGTGGCTTCTTGTAAACGGTAGACACTTTTGCAGACATTCTTTCTCGTACACGCCCATGTTGATAGTGTTGATTGAGACGAATCTTTTGGATTTTCGACCACAACTACACAAGGCCTAGCCATTCAAATACATCTTGGGAAATTAAGAAATCATCTTTGTCCGTACCCGGAAGCTGTGGTAAGTCTCCGAGCACATATGTTTTGTCGTCCATTATTGTACAAGATTTTTTTGCAAAAACATACTTTTCGGTTTGTTCCGCCTCCAACCTTTTAATCCACAGTCAAGAGCTGGTCAAACAATTAGCCATAACTAAACACGGAACTCTTTGGTAGTTTTAGTTTCTTGGCAAGATCGCGTACCGGTAACGTCGCACAGATAGAAAGAAACATTTAATTTTCTGCGATTCTAATTTGGCATAAACTAATGGGATATTTCATGAAAATTTAAGCTAAATATCGCTGGAATCAGGTCTGTTGTATGGAAGATTGCAAAAAATGTTGTATGGCGTATGAAAGATTGCAAACAATTACGTTATTTACACTTGCGTTGGCTTGAAATTAAATGAGGGTTAATTTTACGCGTCTGTTAAAATTCATTATTTTTTTCTATGCGGATTTTGCTTCGACAATTTGACAATTTCGTACAAAGTGCATTTGCGCACTTCCACTTGATTCGACGCCATTCTACGAAATGCAACGAGAATGTTATTATATTGTACCACGAAATAAAGTGGAGAATTTCATCTGTCATATAATTGAAACGCTTCAGCGATTCGCAAAATAATTTTAACATTACACTGAAAGATAAATGTCCAAAATTCAATGTGGACATGCTTTACTATACGAAGCTCACTTGTACTCCGGCGCTGCATCGTGAGAAAATTCTGAACTTCTTGCAACGAAAAGGCCATATTCCCCCGTCTTCCCTGTATGTTACTTTGTTGAAATGCTTTTGTACACACAAACAAAAAAAGGCTCCCGAAACATACCGACTGTTTTTACGATTTTACCTCAAAAGCAATGAACAAATATTGAAGTATGAGTTTTAGTTCACGGAGCAGTTTTGTTGGTTCTCGAATTCATGCCTGCTCGAATTTATTCGCGGAATCCTACAACACCTACAATTACCTACATTTTTAGTTACCAAAGTAATTTTGAGCATTGCGTTTTAACTTTATATGAAATATTAAATATCTTAAAATTATTATTTATTTTATTGTCCTAAATCTCCACTTTATCACAAAATAAAATCAAGTTTCCATTTCCTTTGCTCCACCGCGCACGTCGCAATCGCTATAGTGACTGGAAGGGCGCAAAAACCGAGCCCATATAAATCCACTTCGTTGAGTACCGATGGTGGAATTAAATACAGTAAAAGCTAGAGATTGTTCTATTTCGTTTCACTATTTATGCAAAAAAAAAGCGCGAGCCGCCCGCTCGCATAAGTGTAATTTAAATTTTATACCTTTTTATTATTTTACCATACCGACGTGGTCCCTCGATACTGTAGGTACCGAGCGACCGACGAAAGCCAAGTGAGGAGAAAGATCGGCGTGTGGCCTTGGAACGACTTGGCCGACGAATTAGATCACCTATGGACCACTTGAGAGTAAATCGGGTGCCGTGTTGTGACCGTGATGGATGATTTGGGTTTCAAGTGGTTGACCGCTGTGGCGGGTTTGACTCTGCGAGCACTAAGAATGCTGGCTATTCTTGGCACTTGAATGGGTAAATTTGAGCTGCGTGATCGTAATCTGGCAAAAGGGAGATCACGAAGCCCCAGGGGACATTTTGAACAATGGTGGTGATTGTTTTGGGTCACAGGGGATTTGGCGGTTAATAGCTGCAGCAATTATCCATTGCCTTTTTGTTGCAATTTGTTTGAATATGAATGATTTCAATTTCGAACATGCGCTTGGATTTGAATGAGGTAGGAACTACAAGGTTCGGAATGTTACAGCATAAGTTTCAAGAGTTGTTGAGTTGAAGGCTAGTGGATTGGTGTATTAAATAGGACTACGAAATACGAATACACTTTAACTTCAATTAATTCCAAGTGAACTTCAAATAGAAGTTTGATAAGAACACTCTGGAGGATTTGAAGAATAAAAATGAGACTTTGCTACACATGTATAGAGAACAACCCGGAAGTTTCATGACACAGAGAATACATTTTTATGCAGTGCACCCTCGAAAAAAAAAATAGTAGTTGTTAAATCAAGCAATCGTTGTAGGATACAAATGCAATGATGCAACAACTTGTTGCGGATTACCAAGTCAACAATTCTCAACCTTTAATTAGTGTCATTTTGAAGAAAAATTGCTCGAATCCTTTTACGGTAAGCACACAATCTTTCGAAGGAATCTTAACTCAAAATCAATCCTCATCGCTAATCAGTTGCCTGTATCCGCTCAAGATCGCCTTTGAGGTTCCTTTCTTGATTAGCTGCAATAATTTTCCCTCGCCATTGCAACTGCTGCTGCTGTTGCTAATCCATCAACTCGCCCGACCCACATTTCCTCGCCGTATACCTAACCTCACGCATCAAATCTTCGAGGGAAAAGATCAATCTCCACCAGTTCTGTCGCAGCATTAGCAATTCTAAGTTTCGGCCCAAATTAGGCAGCGCAATAAATTACACGCTTGATAAATTGGACACTGTGCCAAACGATGAATACGACGACAACGGTGTTTGCGTCGTCGATTGCGCAAAGCTTTCAGCACTCCACATGTTTCGTAAAAATCAAAGTATAAGCACACACACACATGCGCTTCAATTTTTCACGCCGCCACGAAATTCACACGCCGGGGTCCCCATGTCTCTTGAGTATTCGACGCCTTGCATACGGAGGAGATTCGGTTGAAAATCAGCCATGTTCCCGGTCTGTAATTTGCACTATTAGTCACTGGCGGTGGCGGTGGCGGCAAGGCCCTTGTACGCGTGTTCTATAATTCCGATGCGTGTCACCATAGACAGACACCAACCATTGGCATGGGACGGCAAAGTTCAAAGCGAACCCTTAAGACTGAGGTGACAGTGTTGCTGTGAGGGAGGCAATAAGATTGTACGTCCCAACACAAAAAAATACAAGCAATACATTTAAACTTTTCCACTTCTAACCTTCTTCATCCCACCACCCCTCCCACCCACATTCTCACTTCCCATATCCCATCACCTTCCCCCTTTACTCATCCCCTCCCCCTTTCCACTCTCCGTTTCCCCCAACCTCTCTTCCTCCCCCCCCATATTCCCCTCCACTCTTCTAATTCCACATTCCTTCCCCCCCCCCCCACCAAACCTCACCTCACATTCACCCCCCTCCCCCCCCACCCCTTTTTTTCTTTTTCCTTTTATTTATTTCATTTTTTTTTTTTTTTTTCCCCGCCCGCAACCCCCACTCCCACCCCCTTTTTTTCCTTAAGCCCCATTCCTAACCCCTCCCCTTTCCTAACCTCCCCCCCCCCCTTTCCATCCCTTTTGGCCTTTTTAGTTTGAAAATTTTATTCCCCTCTTTCTTTAACGCCGCTCTATATATTTATTCTGATTCTCTTTAGGTAAAATAGAATGTTGCTATAATTATTTACAACACTTCCATACTCATTGCCCAGTGAACAAGCGAACGGTGCAGTTCGTTCGGTCCGCTCTCCGTTGCTTTGTAAGCTTTTACTAGGCGTTTCAAGTTCCGTTCTATTTTATTTGTTCTCGATCGCGAGTGAAATTCAGTTTCTGAAGAAGAAAACGTTGTGTGTTAAGAAGTGCAACAACGTCATAGAGTGCAATTAGCAATATTGCCACGATCTAAAAACCATATTGCTCCGCATCTATACGGCACGCACACCAGCAGTCCATCGTGTGAAGCGTGCATTCGTTCATCTGCTAACCACCACCGACCAGTATCATCATCATCGTCATCATTATTATCATCGCTGAGCTCCACGTCTAGCCGGTACACGGGGTTACACATCGTCGTTCGGCAGCAGCAGCACATTCGTTGACCGGCTGCAGCAGATCAGTAATACATATAAGATAAGTTTTTGTTTCTCCTGAATACATTGTAATCTTATTGTGTGTGTGAGTGTGTGAGGAGTGGGTGGAGAGTGTGTGAGAGTGTGTAAGAGAGTGTGCTTAGGTTTAGTTTGTTTATCTGTGATTGATTATAGATAATTGCGTAAGTGGTTGAGCATTATAAGCTCCCACGGGTGCGACATGGATGATTTGTCGGAAGATGATTCATCCATGCCGCCAAATAATGAGGTAGCCCATAGAGCTACCAGATCACGTGCATATCCAGATGGTTCAGCTGGTCCATGGGTTGTTTACTTCCAGCCCAAAACGAAACCTCTAAACGTTTATCAGATCAGTAATGATCTGACAAAACGATTCTCGGCCGTGACCGAGATAATAAAAGTGAGACCCAATAAACTTCGGGTCGTTGTGTCCAACCTTAAGCAGGCAAATGAGATTGCTGTCTCTCAGTTTTTTACACTAGAGTATCGGGTGTATATCCCAGCTCGGGGTATTGAAATCGAAGGTGTGGTCACCGAAACGAGTGTGAACCCTGAGATCCTGCTGAAGCGGGGGTTGGTCGATTTAAAAACCCTCTGCTGTCTCCAGTAAAGATACTGGATGTGTGCCAACTAGGCACAGTATCGACCAATAAGGGTGAAAAAAAGTTTACACCATCAGATTCGTTTCGGGTGACCTTCTCTGGCTCAGCCCTTCCTCAATACGTCGAGTTGGGAAAACTTCGGCTACCTGTGCGATTGTTTGTACCTCGGGTCATGATCTGCCAGAAATGCCAGCAGATGGGACATACGACCTCCCATTGCGGCAATAAGGCACGGTGCTCCAACTGCGGGGAGAAACATGAGGATGGCGCCTGCGCAGACAGCACACCAAAATGCGCTTTCTGTAAGGGAACACCTCCTCATGCTCTCTCGTCGTGCCCGGCGTACAAACAACGCGGGGAAAAATTAGAACGCTCGCTAAGACAGCGTTCCAGGCAATCTTTCGCTGAAATGGTGAAAAAAGCCTCACCATCGCCCGATGCCAATACAAATCCCTTTGCGCCTCTGTCAGATGACGAGTCTGACTTTGATTTGGCTGAAGAGGGAACATCGTTCAGTTTTCCGGAAGGTGCATCACGGAAGCGAAGACGCGTCCGCCCACGGAAAGTTGCTGAGCCGGAGCCCAAAACCCGCTTGCCCATTTCAAGGAAAGATGGAAAAAAGGAAAATCCAATTCCTCCTGGTTTCCGTAGTACTAACTACACCCAGGATTTTCCATCTCTTCCGGGGACATCCAAAACCCCTGATGCCCCGCTTTTAAGAACAGAAGCCCCCTCCTCAAGTGGGCTGTTCTCATTTGATGACATTGCCGAAGGTATCTTCAAGTACCTCGAAATTTCTGACCCTCTCAAAAGCATTTTTATGGCAATGCTTCCCACAGTGAAGACTTTTTTGAAGCAATTAACATTAAAGTGGCCCCTCCTTGCAGCTATCATCTCCTTCGATGGATAATTTTCCAAATGAGGTCGGGGATTTGATCACTGTTCTACAGTGGAATTGTCGAAGTCTCATTCCTAAATTGGAATCATTCAAATTTTTAGCTCACAATACCGGTTGTGATGCATTCGCTCTTTGTGAAACATGGCTCTCTTCCGAAATCGATCTTCCTTTGCATGATTTCAATATTATTCGTCTTGATCGTGAGGATTCACGTGGAGGAGGAGTACTTTTGGGGATCAAAAAAGTGCTACTCCTTCTATAGAGTGAATTTTTCCTCCAATTCCAGGTATTGAAGTTGTCGCATGTCAGGCTGTTATTAAAAATAAAAGCCTTTGCATTGCTTCTGTGTATATTCCTCCTAGAGCCTCAATTAACCGAAAACAACTTTCAGATATTTGTTCGGTCCTTCCTTCTCCACGGTTGATCATGGGAGATTTTAACTCTCACGGTAGGGGGAGAACCGGACCATGACCACCCGTTCTCCCCGATATATGACCCCTGTGACAACTTCAATATGACAGTTCTTAACAATGGAGAAGTAACACGTTTGGCTGGTTCATCCTCAGTTGGCAGTAGATTAGACCTCACACTTTGTTCGAATTCATTATCGCTGGATTGCACATGGAATGTGATTCAAGATCCCCACGGTAATACGGCTCCAGGGGCTGATAGGATCAAGTTCAACTTGCTTAAAAACCTCCCAGACGTCGCTAAGAGGCGCATGTTGAACTTGTTTAATCAGTTTCTGGAACTAAACATTGTACCGGATGATTGGAGACGGGTGAGGGTTATTGCAATTCAAAAACCTGGTAAGCCCGCGTCCGACCACAACTCCTATCGACCCATCGCGATGTTATCTTGTATTCGAAAGTTGTTGGAGAAAATGATCCTCTTGCGTCTTGAGATATGGGTTGAGACGAACAACCTGCTTTCAGATACTCAATATGGTTTCCGTAGGGGTAAGGGAACGAACGACTGTCTCGCGTTGCTTTCCACAGATATTCAGTTAGCTTTTGCTAAAAAAGAGCAAATGGCTTCTGTATTCTTGGATATCAAGGGGGCTTTTGATTCAGTATCTGTTGAAGTTCTTTCAGATAAACTCCACGCTTGTGGCTTTTCACCATTAATGAATAATTTTTTGTACAATTTGCTGTCAGAGAAACATATGAGCTTCTCTCATGGAACCTCTACAGCTTCCCGATTTAGCTACATGGGTCTCCCCCAGGGATCATGTTTAAGCCCCCTTTTGTATAATTTTTATGTCAAAGACATTGACGGTTGTCTAAGTGACAACTGTACGTTGAGACAACTTGCAGATGACGGCGTAGTGTCCGTCACGGGACCCAATGGGGTCGATCTGCAAGGACCCTTGCAGGATACCTTAGACAATTTGTCTACTTGGGCTCTAGAGCTAGGTATCGAATTCTCTACGGAGAAAACTGAGTTGGTAGTTTTTTCTAAGAAGCATAACCCTGCACAACCGAAGCTTCAAATTTGGGGTACACCGATAACTCATTCTATGTCCTTTAAATATCTTGGGGTCTGGTTCGATTCTAAGTGCACCTGGAGATCCCATATTGAGTATCTGAAGCGAAAGTGCCAGCAAAGGGTCAACTTTCTCTCCACAATTACCGGGACCTGGTGGGGAGCGCATCCACAAGATCTTCTAACGTTGTACCGGACAACGATTTTGTCGGTTATGGAATACGGTAGTTTTTGTTTTCAGTCAGCGGCTCGGTCGCACTTCATTAAACTGGAACGTATTCAGTATCGGTGTCTTCGTATCGCGTTAGGTTGCATGCACTCGACTCACACCATGAGTCTTGAAGTGCTGGCTGGCATGTTGCCACTGTCGGATCGGTTTACAGAATTATCTCTCCGGCTCCTCACCAGGTGTGAAGTCATGAACCCTCAGGTAATCGAAAACTTTGAGAAGCTCCTTGAGTTGAATCCTCAAACCCGCTTCATGACTTTGTACCATTTGTACATAACACAGGATGTCAGCCCTTCGCCGAATATTCCCAATCGTGTTTGCTCCTCCAACTTCGGCAGTTTGGTTCATTTTGATTTATCCATGAAGCAAGAGCTTCGTGGAATTCCAGAGCATCATCGTCCTATGATTGCCCCTGTAATTTTTGCTGCAAAGTTTGGCCAAGTTGATTCCACTAAAACGTTCTTCACTGACGGATCATTGATAGAGGAGTCAGCAGGCTTTGGTATATTTAATGAAATTTATAGCGCCAATCGTAAACTTCAAGCTCCTTGTTCCGTATATGTCGCTGAATTAGCGGCAATACACTTTACGCTAGAAATTGTTGCCTCACTTACACCGGATCAGTATTTCATTTTCACGGATAGTCTCAGTTCTATAGAGGCTATTCGCTCCTTGAGGCCGGTAAAGCACTCCTCGTATTTTCTCATGAAAATACAGGAGCTTCTAAGTGCTTTATCTTCGCGTTATTTTATCATCACCTTTGTATGGGTCCCATCTCATTGTTCAATTCTGGGCAATGAGAAAGCGGACTCGCTTGCAAAGGTGGGCGCTATGGAAGGCGATATTTATGATCGACAAATCGCCTTCAACGAATTTTTTGTTATTTTTCGTCAACAGTCACTCGTTAGCTGGCAGTATAAATGGAGTAAAGGAGATTTGGGGCGATGGCAACATTCTATCATCCCAAAGGTGTCGAAGAAATCTTGGTTTAGGGGGATGGATGTGGGTCGAGACTTCATTCGTGTCATGTCTCGCCTCATGTCCAATCATTATTCTTTGAACGCTCATTTATACCGTGTTGGGCTGAGCGACAGCAATCTCTGTGAATGTGGACAAGGCTATCAGGACGCAGATCACATTATTTGGGCATGTGCTGAGCATCGTGCAGTCAGATCTGAGCTTTATGATTCCCTTCGGGCTCGAGGTAGACAACCCAATGTACCAGTTCGAGATATTTTGGCTGTACGTGACCTGGAGCTTATGAAACTCATTTATGTGTTTTTGACTAACATTAGCCTTAGATTGTAGTTAGTTTAACCTGTATGTTTACTTTAAGTTTTTTTTTTATCTATTTTTTATCTGTGTTTGTGTTTTTTTTTTTTCTTACTCAAAAATGTTCAATTCAAAAGAAGCCAAAAGTTGTATAGTTTTAAGTTTTTAAGAAAATTGAAAAAAAAAAATTGTTATATAAACCACACTTCAAATTCCAGCCCACCTTCCCATCCTTTCAGTTGTTATTCCTATTAACCTCGAGACGGCCGCGAGTAATCGGTCCTATCCCCTTAACGTTAGGTTTAAGATAATTGATGTATATAAATATGAAAGCTTGGCTCTGTAAAGTTAAATCGATTGAGCCTGTACAAATAAATGAATTGAGAAAAAAAATTACGTTTCACACCTTCCATCAAGTTTTGTACCGCTGTTATATCCACCTTATTTGATGCTGAACGCCATTTTGCCTTGAACTGTATTTAAATTCCAACTATTTTTTGAGTTCTCTTGAGGTTGCTCTTTACGATTGCCAATTATTTTTCAATTGGGCGCAGTTCCGGCGAGTTTGGAGGGTTATTCTCCTTGGCTACGAGGTCTGGCCAAAAAAGCACGGAACAACTATGTTTCTCCAAGAAGGGTAATAAGCGTTGTTGCAAGCATTCCTTTGCATAAGTATCTTGGTTGATAGTGCCAGTTGTCACGAAACTTTCGCTTTTTAGCCCACAGGTGCAAATTGCCTGCCCAACCAAGTATTTTTTCGGGAAGTTTGACATTTTTTTTCTGCTTAAACTTATCTTGAACCTTTCCTTATCCTGTAGCCGTATTAAACTCTTGACCTGAGAGCTGCTTGAAATCAGCCTTGACGTATGTTTCATCGTCCATTACGACGCAATCAGACTTGGTCAACAAACTCGTGTACAACTTTCGCGCTCTTCCTTTGGGGTGTTGTGTTTTGCTTACCATCTCGATTTGATGGCACTGTAGCCTTATATGTTGACAGTCCAGCTCGTTGCTTTGCCCTTTGCACTGTTGTGTGGGACTTTCCCAATTTGTTTCCGATATCTCTGATGGAATGGTTGGGATTGCGTTTGAAAATGCTGGCCATTATTATTTCGGTCGCTGCGGCTTCCTGGTTTCGGCTTCCTCCTATTTCCGGCTTCCTGGCAGTCGTCAGACGTTCTCCGATCACTTTTATAACATTCGTCACGGTTAATTTGGCAATATTAAGTGATTTTACCAAGTCGGCGTGGGAATGATTTGGATTTTGCTTATGCGCGTGCAAAATTTTGATACGCTGCTCTTCTTACTTCGACGCCATTTTGACAACTGAATAGAAAATGGCAAAAACAGAACAGAGTCAACATTTCGTACGCTTATACCTCCAAAATGATGAGTATTCAAGTTTTTTAAATGCACGATTAAAAAAACTACGTCATATTTGATTCGACCAAGTTTTGACCGTTCCATCCTTAATGCAGTTTCTCACGACATTACCTATTGACGTTATTCAATCTATGTCGGTGGTTTCTAAGAACACCAGCTGGGTATGCCAAACGTCACCTTAGGATGTGCTCATAACGTTACATAAATATTTACGAGTACATCAAAACGAAGTTATTTTTCGGGACAGAATCGAGCGACGCATACACGGCCACAAACTGAACTCAATGTGAGAGTCCACTTTACTCAGTCGCAAATACGACTCAGTTTCGTAAAAACGTATAAAGTGGAGTTACTCAGTCTATGTTTGACTCCACTTTTTAAGAAACTGAGTCGTATTTCCCATGCGACTAAGTAAATTGGACTCTCACATTGAGTTCAGTTTGCGGCCGTGTAGTTAAGTGGATTCTCGGAGAAGGGACACGGCCACAAATTGAACTCTATGTGAGAGTACAATTTCCTTAGTCGCATGGGAACTACTATTCAGTTTCATAAAAAGTGTCATAGACCGAGTAACTCCACTATTTACGATGCTGAGTCGTAGTTCTCATGCCACTGAGTAAAGTGGACTCTCACACTGAGTGAAATATGACGCCGTGTGTTAGCATTAGGAGAGTGGGTATGGTGGTTATTAGAGAAACATTAGCATGAGTTGTGCACCATTCAGAATAATTTTGTTAGAGTTATTTGAAAAGTCCGTTCACAGGAAAACTATCGGTTGAGACTTGCTAAACAGCGAATCTGATTCTGCCATGCATTTAGCGGAGCTCTGCACCCAAAAAAATATTCACATAATCAGTGGAAAATATCCACTAGAAATTCACTTAATTTTCATGTGATTCAGGAAGTGGAAAATGCTTTGCAAAATCAAATGAATTTTATGTGTCCAGTGAAATGTAAATTATTAGTCAAGCAGAATTTCATTTTCCGATGTGATATTCATGTAAAAGTCACTTATTTTAGTATTGGAAAATATCTACATGTGTTTCCAGTAGTAGCTAAGTGAAATATTTTTTCAGTGTGTAATAAAAAAAAAAAAAAAAAATGTTGAACCAAAGAAAAAAAAAAAAAAAAAAAAATAAATTTTTTTTTTGTTTTTGTTTGTGTTTTTTTTTTTTTTTTTTTAAAAAATAATAAAATTATATATATTATATTAAAAAAAAAAAAAAGAATATTTGTAATGAGAAAAAAGCGGGGGGGGGGGAAAACACCCCCAAAAAAAAAAAAAGACCGTAAGTGGGGGTGAGTTTAAAATTGTGATTATTTTTTAATAATAAGTTGGTGGAGGGGTGGGAGGTGGTGTTTTTTGGGGTGTTTTTTTGGAGGAAAGAAAAAAGTTTGTGAGAAGGAAACTAAGTTCGTGAGTTTTAAAACCAATTCGCAATGCAAGCGACTAAATCAAATATATTTCTAGATTTGAGTTTGTTGACAATTTACTTCAGGAAGCGTTTTCCTTTATGTCCTGAAATCCTCCACCTAACACCTTACGACCAATTTTTGAGGTGTTTCAATTGCCAGAATATCACAAGTTTCTTTTATACTGTCTAACAACTGTTTTTTACTGGTCACGTGCATGTTATAATATTCATCTGCCGATGATGCTCATCCCATATTAACTCGATCGGGTTGACGTCATGGGATTGCGGTGGCCAATCCATGATTTTGAGTACACCTTCCCCTTCCTTGGACCGTGCACAGATGAAAGGAGGTTATCTTGATTATCTTGATAAATCCGTATTCAATCAAATCAATGCCAGATGGAATGGCACTTTGTTGAATAATATGGTTATAGTCCTGGTGAGTGTAAGCTTTTTAGTGGAATGCCTGTAACTAGATTTAGTAACTTCAGATTAGTAATTTCCATTTAATTCCAACTACCTTTATTGCTTAGCTTGACAGATACGCGTATTTCGACCAGAATGTGAAGACTTCTTCAGCTTCGTGTCGTGTACAGTCGCGTATTAATAGTACATGACACTGAAGACACGACACTCTGCACATTATAGACGAAATATGCGTTTCTGTCAAGATAAGCAATAGATAGTGTTCCTTCCGCATTATTCCGTCAATTTTGACCAGTTCTCCAACACCATCGTAGCTGAAACCCCCAGACCATAACAGAGCCTCCGCCATATTTAATTGTTGGCGCAATACATTGCGAATTATACCGCTCAACTTGTTGCCGCCTGGAACCAAAACTGTCGAACTATGATTCGTCGGCCCATAACACAGAATTCCACTTCCATTTCTACTGACCCATCTTTATATTTTCGAGCAAACAATAATCTTTTCCGCTTGTTTTGGCTTGCTCATCAAAAATATGTGTCGATCATCAGCTTGAGTTGCTATTTTTGGTCAGCCAGAATGTTATCGATTAGTATTTGAGTTGGTTTTGGCGAATCACTTCAACGTGGTTTCAACTCCACATTTGGAAACAGGAACAATATTTGCAATTTCACGAATTGTTTTTTCCTTTTTTCATGCCATTTTCCGCGATCTTAATTGGTTTTGCACGTGTAAACAATGGCGAGAATGAATTTGACAGTTCTAGTGCACATACAATACTGTAGAGGGCGCATATAGTACAATATAAACGCATATAATGTTATCAATAATCCAGAATAAATGTTTAAGACATTAGCGGTTATGTTTGAACAGTTTAAAATAAAATGATAGTTGATATATGTGAAATTACGGCGCAAAAATTATGCTACCTAAAAATAAGAATTTGTAATTGCTTCATAATTCTATCATTTTGACTAATTTTAATAAGCTTATTTAATACAAATGTATGCAAATAATAAAAAATAGTATATTTGCTCGATTATTGAGATTTGATCATAAAATTAAGTTGAACAGTAAAAAACAATCACAAACTCAAAAAATAGCTTTTGTTAACAATGTCCTTAAACTTTTGCTCGGTAGTGAGTTGAGCTAAATTAATAACATTAAGATTACAGATAAATTCTACTTTTCGGAAGAGTGTACCAACAATTAGCTATTAGGCCAATGTGACTCCCTACATTAGGAATTTCTCTCATTGTACTTATCCCTTTTAAAATAGACTTGAACAATAGACAGAACATATTATTCTGTCCGATAAAATTCTTTATCACAATTCAAATAATGCTTGCACTAAAAAAACCGAAGATCTACGATTTTTCATTTCGATCGTTTTTTTTTTAGTGCCACCGTGTGGTAGGTCCACCGCTGGATAGTGCTGAACTAATTCTATTATGTAGTTGGGGTATGGATGGCTCAACCGGGTATTCTCAGTACCACCAGAAGCTGCCAGAAGGATGTCAGAATGATTCTGATGTATTTTCATCAACACTTACTCCAATTCAGTTATTCATGCATAATGATCGAAAAATGATTATGTGGTTCAATGCTATGCCTCAAAGTATTCGATTTTGTAGGCCCATCATCCTTGAATTTATCAAAAAGAGTAAGGAGGTAATTCTTGCCACAAAAAATGACATTGAAAAAGAAATGAATGAATTGACGCCAGTGAAGGTCGAGCTTTTAAATGACAAAATAATTCTTGTTGATTTTGATTTTGTACTTAGCATGATAGATGGAAAAGTCCTCACGTATATTACAGGAAGATCATCAATGCAAAATTGCCCAATCTGTGGAGCAAAGCCTAATGTAATGAACAGTAAAGAAAAGTTTGAAGAAGGATTTTTAACAAACGAAGATGCTCTACATTACGGTATATCTCCGCTTCATGCTTGGATTCGATTTTTCGAATGCCTTTTGCATATTGCATATAGAATGGATTTAAAAAAATGGCAGGTTTCACAGCCATTTAAAGAATTATACGAACAAAGAAAAAAAACTGATAACGAAACAGCTTCATGAGCATTTTGGAGTCAGAGTAGATCAACCAAGATCTGGTGGTGCAGGTACAAGTACTACAGGTAACGTTTGTCGACGAACATTGGCAAATCCTCAGCTTTTAAGCAGAATTCTGAACATCGACGAAGAATTGATTGTGAGGTTTAGAAATATTTTAATTGCTATCAACTGTCAAGACCCAATAAACCCCGAAAAAATAGAGTCGTATTGCAAGGATACCTACCGACTTTATCTGGAATTGTACGATTGGTATAAAATTCCTGCAACTGTGCATAAAGTACTCGCTCATGCCGGAGAAATTATTATGCATTCTCCAGCGCCGCTTGGTATATTAGCAGAAGAGGCAGCAGAAAGCCAGCACAAACAGTTAAAGAAATACCGAACCCATCATGCTAGAAAGCGCTCAAGGCTGGACAACTTACATGATGTCTTCATTCGTGCCATGAATGAATCAGACCCATTCATCAGCTCACTTTGGATGAAGAAAAGACGACAGAAAAAATTTTTTCTAGATTATCCAGATATCGTGAAAAGTTTTATGATTTTTGAAGATTCTGAAACACGTTCAACATCCGACACCGATAACTGCGATGCGTTGGAGGAACTTTCGAAAGCTGTCGATGAAGTTGATGAGGATTTTGTTTGTGATGAAACAGAAACATAGTAAGATTAATGCAAATCGACAAAAAAAATATTGGAGTTGTTATTGTATATTCGCTTTGTAAAAATATATATGTATTTCTACCGTTATGTAAATATATAAACTGGAGCAGATTATGAACTTTTTGTTGTTGCGTGTTCTATACAAAGAAGTCATCTATTAATTTTGCTGGGGCAGACGGGTAAAGGGCTCTTGTGTATTCTTACGCGTCATGAAACGTTTATCAGGTTTATTCGTAAAAATCATACAAGGGGAAGGCAGTATGGAACAATTTCGAAAAATAAATTACGTCATTGATGGTTGGACCGAAAATCAATTCTTATTATTGCCGTTTCAGAGAAAAAATTGCATCAGGCGTCAGATTCAAATACCCGAAACTGACAATCGTCACTGACAACCACAGCTATTTTGTTCAGCGATTACCTTGTACCTATGCATCGAGTTTGCTTGGTAATATTCAAATCATTGAAGGAAGCAACAGCTGCGGATGCTGCTTCTTCTTCTTTCTGAATATTCTATGCATGCTAAGTTTTCTGTGAAAAGGCAATATCTCTGTTTGGGACCATCCACAAATGACGTAGCATAATATTGATCATTTCCAGACCTACTTCGTAGCATATTATGCCACACCTAATACATGGTACGATTTCTGAGCCCCCCTCCCATAATATATCACGTAATTTGTGGATGTTCCCTTAGAAAGATTGAAATATTATTATCATGATTTATCCTTTGATATTAGAGTTTTAGTCACATCCGTTTTCAAGATATTATAGTTTTTTTTAAATCAATGGAAAGTTAAGCCCTTTTGAAAAGTTAATCCCGAAATGTTAAAAAAAGTATATTAACAACATATTTTGATAACATCAACCAAAGAAAACTCTACAAAACAAGAAAAAATGATCAAAATATTTTCGTCCGCCTGCTTGTATGGAAATCGCCCATAGTGCACCGCTGAATCGTCAATAAATATAAGTAGGCTATTTACAGAAAAAAAAATTGACAGCTCTATATCAGTTCGTTAACGGCAACCATGGTGAAAGCAGTGAAACAACTACGTTCGATGATTTGTAATTACCGCCGGCTTGACCCCGTAGCGAAGAAATCATCGTGCTGCACTTTGTGTCGACCGGGTACAGCCGAGCGGATATTCAATATCCTGGAGAAAGGCGAGAGCATCGAACATCCAGCCGTACGACGGTTTTGTGTGACCGGAAGGTGCAGCAAGCGCTGAAGCGGAAGGCGAAAGGCAAGGAGGCTAAATTCTTCCGCGCCTTGGGCCAGGAGGTCGATGTGACCGGCCAGACGGTCAAAAAGTATTTGGCCAACATGGACATCGTCATGAGGAAGCGGAAGTTGACGCCGGCCGTCTCAGAAGCGCAAGCGGCCAACCATAAGTAGCGACTGAAGGTGCTCGTCAAGGATGTCTTGCCTGCGAAGCGCAATGTGGTTGTGATCATGAACGACGAGGCGTACCTGACGTAAAGACTGACAAAGGATCGACTATTTCAGTTTCCGGGCAAACCTGAAAGGGATGATCTAGTCGAACAATTTCGTGGCCAGAAAGTTGAAGAATATACCAACATCTGTCTTTTCGCCCGCTATGGTCAAAATTCCGGCCAACTGCTGTAAGACCATCCGACATCATCAAATCATGAATTAATATAGGTATCAATCACAATTAGTTTTGTTTTCATAGTCTTTTTTTAAATCCATCAGAAAATTGTCTCTTTTTTAATGCAAGCGTTAAATCACGTAGAAGTAGCCCTAGCACTTACATTCGTCGAATCGTTTATTCAATTTATATTTATTTGATAAATGACCATATTACAAACATATTAATAACAGCATTTTTAGCCATCCAACATCTGCATCTGTTTCGAGCTACCTTGTCAACTATGTATTACTTACACTGCACGCATATTGCATGCATTTATTCTGAATTCCAGTCGCTTCGCCTTCTTTAGAGGTAGAGCCCTGCGAGCCCCGCGACAGCGGCAGAAAACGCCTTCACAAGAAGGAAAGATGAGAGCTACTACGCGACCTGTAATTATTTGGCATTGTAAATGCGCGCGAGAACGTGAACACACTTTCGCCTCCTCCTCCACCTCCGCCTCGACCCACCGACACAGTGCACTACTGCTGCTTCAGATCAGCGATCTTTTTTCATCACCTTGAAGGCCTAAAAACCCTCCACCCACCGCATCCAAATCAACCCCCATCCAATGGTCTCTTACGGTCTGATTGGTTTGTAAATCACGTGTAGTAGGTGCCAGAGCCGACCGCGAATGCGTACAAATGTAAGTGCATGCGTTGCGAGGGTTACCTTCAAAGGGTGAAGGTAATAATTTGAGCACCTGGTGAAGTTCTAGTTGTTGTCGGTTTACCTTTTCCATACGAAGAAGGGTATGTATATCGTTTGGTATAAAAGATCATTGATCCATTGGTTGGAGGGCCTAGCGTAATGAACCATTTGACGGTTACAATTTAATTAGTAATTCAATTAATTCAATATTCAATGTGTTGGTTTTGGATTGATCCATCTCTTGAGCAGGACTTGCCAGCTGCTAATGAATAAACGAAACCATTTCCTGCCAAAGAGGCCTTCTGACCGTGCAAGTTGACTCCTGCAATCTAAACGTTCAATAGATTACGAGAGGGAACTATGTTCATCGTTTTACAGTATTGCTAGAAGCGGATGATTTTTAGTCTCAAGCGCAAATAAATGAAACTTTCATCACATTTTTTAAGTGGCTCCAACAACATCAGTACTGTTGGTATCTGTTTATTTCGGAAATCGGTGCTAAAAGGTGTATTCGATAAAAATGGCACTCACATATTTACTCAATTAAACTGATTATCGGATTTTCATGTAATTTTCAGGGAATGAAAAACTACTAATGAGTTATGATTAATAAAAGTTGTTTTATTAAATTTCATCTCCCATTCAGAATGGCCGCACTTTCCTTTTCACTCCACCCGTAAAATTTAGTACAACCGATTTTTCCAGTGTTTTTGTTATATTTACCCAAACTTTCTTCAACTCTATATTTTTTTTAATAGTTTTGGGATGTTTTCACAGTTCCGTCCTCATAATTACCTAAATTTGGGTGACCTGTGTGGGTTCATATCTTTTGGCACAAAATTGACTCCGTTGACTCGGTACCGCTTCGACACGTTTCGAGCGTAGTCGCAGGATGCTAGAGCAGGCCAAAACAGACTTAACCCTTTGTGCTTTCTTATGAATGGCAAGAGACGCTTCTTAAGGCACTCTTCCGTGTAAATCGCACCGTTGATTGTTCCGGAAGTGATGGAGGGAGCGCTTCTTTTACCACATCCGAAAATCACATGCCTGATCAGGAACTTCTTTGCAAATTTCGATAATTTCTGCTTTTGAACATCCTCTGGAACATTGAATTTAGACTTGGCAACGAAATATTCTTGCCCAGAAATTTGACGGAAGTCGGCCTTGATGTAAGCTTGTTCATCCATCACGATGCAACACGATTTGGTGAGCAACTTCGTATAAAGTTTCCGGGCACGGGTTTTCGCAGTGATATTTTGGAGCACGATTCATGGTTTTCTACACAAAACAGACTGACACCGTGATTTTTCTCCGCATCTCGAACTGACTTGTTTGGACGGTTCTTGATCTGTTTAACTATCCATTGGACCACATTTAAGACCACTAATTTCCTGCCTTTGGGCACTCAGGTGCTTCTCGAAGGCTCTTTTCACACGAGACACAGTTGTATTTGCAATTCCAAGCTTTTTGCGATCCATCGGTGGGTCACAGAGGCTTTTGATTGTAAGTGCACAAAATGTTTTCATGGACAATTTCTTGTTTCGACGACAGGACTAGAACTACTATATGAATAACTTTGAAACTCGACAGATGTAAATAATACACTATGAATGAAATTTGCTCAAATCTTCAGGTTTTTAACTTCAACGGTTCAAAAGTTACAGAATATTTTCGGTGTGCCTCTTAATCTAATACACCCATTAAAATTTAAATGTTTCATTAGACGTCGCTTGGATTCAGTGAACGTTAACCTAAACGAACTTTGGGGCAAACCCAACTCTTTTATTCAACATCCCAATGATTTCTCGTCAAAGTGCTTAGGACTTCCCAGCTTCTAATTGAGTATCACGTCAACACATTCTTATTTGATAAGTGTTTGGATGGGGCCGGCGTCGGTATTGTCTTAGTTTGGGATCACGAGTTTTTACACTTTGAATATGTTTGTTAGTCCCCAGCATCATCTGTTGGTTTTCTATGTAACTACAGCTATTGTTGCAATAACGGAGTAGCGATCTTGAGCGGTCTATCGTGATCATGAGACTGACGCAAATCTTGAAATTATCGCTACTCTATGCTTAAACGATTCCAAATCGCGCCTTGAACAGCCTCTTGAAATTTGAGCACATAAGAAAAGAAACTAATACTGCACACAACAGTTAAAATATACATGTAAATTACTATCTTTAGATAAAACCCTTCTGAAAAAAATGATTGTAAGACAAAGAGTGAATCGAAAAGTAGTTATGAACATTTCATACTTAATTGAACGTAAACTAGTGCATATAATTTATTTGTTTATTCGTATTACGTTTTTTTGAGTAAGTCAAAAAGCCTATTTCGGTTCGTTTCTTTTCATTGTTACTGTTTTTTTTTGCAAAATTTCGCGGATTGAACTTGTAGTACGAAAAAAAAATCTCCACAGTTGGTGCACCGAAAAAGATGTAACGTACAATCAGATTACCAACAAGTGTAAAACGAGTGATTAAAAAGTATGGTGAGCAGTACACTCCGCAGGAGCTGCCGAGAGCTGGATGAATCCCCGGTTCAAGCAATCTCGAATTGAACCAATAAGTCGTTGATTATATTCAGGAGAATAAGTCAGTCACTACCCGTAATTTTGCGATCAAATACAGGACCAGCATCGAGATGCTCCAGTGAATTACGAAAATAAATGATTTGAAGACTTACGAGGAAGCAAAAAATACTTCTCCGGAGCAGAAGTTTCGTACCAAAATGAGGGCCCGGAAGCTGTTCAAACCTATTTTGGACAACCTCTCCCAGTATGTTTCGATAGCTGACGAAGTTTACATGAAAGAGGATTCCAGTACACTGCCAGGACTTCAATTTTACTACAAATCGGTTGAGGACAGTGTTCCAATGGCAGATACGACTGTTGCAACGTAAAAATTGGGTGGAAAGGTGCTCGTTCGGCAAATAATTCGCACGTGTGGTTTGCGATCTTCCATTTTCTACACAATAAATGTTGAAATTTACCGAAACGAGTGCATGCAGAAGAGGTTGCTTTCACTATATCGAAAGTGTGAGATTTCTCCTCTCATCTGGCCGGATTTGGCCTCTGCCCATTATGTCAGATCAACTCTACATTGGTTTTTTGACAACAACGCGCCCCGCCCAAACCACACGCCAAACAAAAAAGGAGCAGAGGAAAAAAAAAAAGTGCGCGCCCCCCAAAAAAAAATGAACAACCCCCCCCCAAAAACCCAAAAAAAACACCCCCCAAAAAAAAAAAAAAAAAAAAAAAAAAAAAAAATAACCACCCAACAACAAAACAATTTTAAATATATTTTTAATTAATATTTTAAAAAATTAAAAAAAAAAAAAAAAAAAAATTTTTAAAAATTATTTTTTTAAAAAAAAATAATTTTTTTTTTTTTTTTTTTTTTTTTTTTTTTTTTTTTTTTTTTCTTTTTTTTTTTTTTTTAAAAAATTTTTTCTCCACCACTTTCCACAAAAAAAAAAAAAGAAAAAAAAAGCGGTGCCCCCAAAAAGTTATAAAATTTGCGAGTTTCACCGAAAAATAATAATTTAAAAAAAATGGATGTACTACACAGCTCGAAAAAGTAGTGTGAATTTCTGTTCATTATCATGCACATAAATGGAGCGTCACAAAACATACACATTTAAATTATAAATCGTGTAATGCTCTGGGACATTCCATACATTATCGATAATGTTGTATGCAAAAGCTCATCTTTGTTAGAACTATTTCATGCAAGTCACTGCTTTGTGTGGAATGAAATACAATTTCACATGCTCTGATATTTACATCACAATGAAAATTCAAATTTTTTTCTGTGTATTTTTTCTTATTTAAAATCGAAAAATAGGAGCAGCGTTTGGGGTGGGTTTGTTGGTAATAAATTTTAAAAAAAAAAAAAAAAATATTTTTTTTTTAGCCTTTTTAAAAAATAGAAAAAGTTTAATGTAATTTTTTTTTTTATTTTTTTCTTTTCTTCTAATTAAAGAAAGGCGGCCACTCCCCACTTTTTTTTCTCCACCCCCCCCCCCCCACCCCACCCCCGGGCTTTCCTCTTATTTTGAACCCCAGCGTTTTGTGAAGAGCAACAGCATCAAGAAGCTTGCAGTCGGCACAATTAAGTTAACATAAAAAACCGTTGGTGAGATACTCCAATGCTTCTTTAAATAATTTACCAATCATTGCATTAAATGTTATGGCTGTATACGGCCGAATTGAGTCATCCTCCAGTTGAATGTTGTATTTATGCTTGATAATAATAGATTATTCTTTTCAAGGTAATATTTGCATATATATAACACTCATGGTGGTTCTTCCAGACGCACGGTTCAGTTTTTTTGTGAACTGTTGCGTTTTTCCGTTCAAAGTTTAAGAATTTTTGTGTTACAAATCTTATAAAAGAATATTAATATTAACAAATCGCGTGTGCTAGAGGATACTGGTGTCGTTAGTTAGACGTGAAACCGTATTTAAATTATCTGCGTGTGTGTGTGCGTGTTTGAGCGTATGACTTTGTGTCGGCGCGTCCTTCTTCTCTGTCAGAAAGCGAGCAATGGCGCAGTAACCATAAGCCATAAATGGCTTGGACAAGAGTTAGTGTTCATGTCCCTACCGACAGACAAGCTCTCACGCAAAAAAGAAGGCACTACAGCATTTGCTTTGGAGCCTGGATACAAGTAGTAAACGCCTGTGTTTCAGCCCAAAAAAAGCGATCAACAAAGGATGCATTAACTTTCTTAGCTCTGTAACTCTCAACGTTCTATTCATCTTAAACTTATCTAATACCAAATCAAATATATCCCGCACAATCCATTCCAATTTCCAAATCCAGATGTCTATGAAGGTAGCATGAGTTCTCGGCATCTTCTGAAGTAAACATCTAATCAACAGCAGCAATAGATTCCCTGCTGATCATAAGGACCTGGCCTTCCCTTATTTAAAAAAAAAATTCAGTCATGAATTCAATCTCTTAAAATATTCGTCTTGACTTGACTAAGAAAATGATATGCTGTTGAGGTTGCCGCTGGAGCAGTTGTTCACAGACGAAAAAACGACGCTCAACATCTCTTGGCTTCAAATCGTAAGGAACCCAAGTTCCTTGCTTTTGAATCATTCCCAACGCATGCAATCGCTTAGAAACGGCTTGGCGGAAAACTCCTAATCCTGAACCAAGCTCTTCTTGCGTTTGACACGGATCCTCATCGAGCAATGCCTTCAATTCAGAGTGTTCGAGGTTTTTTGGCCTTCCTTCACGCGGACGATCATCAACACTGAAATCACCGTTTTTGAAGCGACGAAACCAATCACGACACGTTGTTTCACTCAGAGCAGCATCATCGTAAACTTTTTGGAGCTCTCGATGTGCTTCAGCCGCCGTTTTCTTCGAATGAAAGAAGAAAATCAACACTTCCCGCAAATGACGATTATTTGGCACGAAATCAGCGGTTTGTTTACCATATGTCTGAGCTTGGTTTATGACGCTTGAGATGTACAACATTCGACCAGCACTTACTACTGGCGCCATCTATTGCTAAACAGCGGGAACTTAGTTGCGCACCTAATAGATCTCACCGAAATATTGACAATGTGGACAAAAATTGCCAGTTCAATGATTGACTTATTCCGTCTACGAGATGCAGATTTTCATTTCGAATTTCAGTGTAGCTAATCCAATCTTGGAATTATGATTTCAAGTTATAGAATTTATTAAATCAACTACTTTCCACATAACTGACAGGTTAAATCGCAGTTTCATTGAGCCTTGAGCTTTATTGTTGAAAATTATTTCTTTCAGTACAGTATTAATTTAGTAATCTATAAAAATGCCTACCAAGTCGCTTCTACTATATTTTTAAGCCAGACAGTGGTCTACAGATTTGGTAGAAAATCAGAGTAACACCTAAATATATTATGTGGTGCCCAGAAAACATTCATAAAAGTGCCTTTCGAACCGTATCCGTCTATTTTAACAAACATTCGATAATTTGAGCCTATAGAATGACGCCGCAATTAAGAGAGGTAAAATGCCGGTGGTCCATCCTGCACACCACACCACCGAAATTGCTACACAGCAAAGACAGCTAAGCTGGTTAAAGCAGAACATTAGTTATATCTAAATCGCTTCTATCGTTATTTTTAACCTGGTTGTGAATCAGACTTATGCAATTCAAGAATGATTGATTGAGGGACCATTCTTAATATAGAAACAAAGGCTGTGCCTGATAAAATCACGTACAAAGTCATTTCCAGTGACTTTTGACCTAATCCTAGTTCGTACAAGTGTTGCCAAAATGACGAAACTTGAAAAGAAGTTCCACAAATGAGTTTGCCAAATCACATCCACAGTCATTCTCAATCGGATCGATGGTCTACGGTCTGAGTGTCAGTAGAACATAATACAGGGAAACTGAGAGCTCCGTTCTCCGTTCCGCCTGTCAAATCGCATGCATCATCACTCGAACCAAACATTAGAAACAAATGATATAAGTGAAGCAAAGATCAGGATCTTTTAAAACGCTTAACAAATCAAGTTCCGTGACTACTCTTCAAAAAGTATAGCTAAATGCTGTCCCTGATTGTCTTACTACTCTGCTCTTGTGACCAAATGTCACTCAGTCTTCAAAACTTGCTCAAATTTCTGACAGTTCAAGCGTACTGCTTATCGCAGTCAGTTTCTTGCCGGCACTCAACTTTTCTCAAATAATTCTTGATACACTTTCACAGTATTAATTGAGAGCTATCGATACTTGATTTACCCATAACATGAGCACTAAGAAAGGTAAGATTTCACCATGGGGGGATTAATTCGGTTTTTTTTATGTCCAAGCTTTTGCCACACATTCATTTTTAGTGCGTCAGTTGAATGGAACAGATGAAAGAGAAAGAAGTGGAAAATCAATGCTCCATGAGACTGTTTTGAGAATAATTGCAATTTAATTAACCGATTTCTGCTACGGGCAGGTGAATTACGAAGTCACAGATCTAGACAATCCTGAACAGTTTGTCATTTATTCAAGGGGCACTTTTTTTGTTTCTCAAGCAATCGGTATAGGCATATCTGACACATGTTATTCGAAAGGGTTTATGGGAATCACCGAAATTCCAACTTTCTGAAATTACCTCACATGGAGCGGTCGTAAATTAGCATAAGGCAAAATTGGGGTAATTTTGGGATCTATTTGGTTGCGACCTGAGTCGATAATTTATCATCCAGAACCGTCCGAGGACAGAGGAGGATCGTAATTACTGGTTTCGAAATGGTGTTTAATATTTCGTTCGCGCAGGTATGTTCCCACGTGGTCGTTTCCTTGGAATAGAAAACAATTCATCACTGCTTGAGCTACATATCGGGACGGGTCGGTGTTCAACTCTCTTCAAGGTACTTGTAACTTCGCTGAAACTGCACCAAGCTCCTGCTGGAAAATAAATAATCCTATCGTGCACCCAAGTACATGATTTGTACTGTACTCACGGTTCAACCAAGTTTATTAATATGCCCCACACACGCCAACAATTAGTCGACGACCAGCACTTAACAGATTCCAACACGTTGTACTTGTGCCCCGATAGCGTCATCTCCTTCGTCGCTGGTTGTCACCGTGCGAGTGCGTCTTTCGAGTGTGAAAATATTTTCCGTTTTCATTTCACCGAGTACACGAGGAAAACTCGACATCACTCTCGAGACCTCAAGAGTTCCGTCCTCTTATGTTTCATAGTTGCACCCCGTGATGAAAAGGCCAAACACAGACGACGGAGACTCCAACCGAAGCCCGCAAGTCAGCAGCGGCAATGAGAGATTTTTCGTGACAAACATTGCTAATTAAAGTCATCCTTCGTTATCGCAGCTTTTCCAACTGAATGCTTGTTTTGCGAGATTAGCTATGCTTGCAAAAGTACAGCGCAGAGACTGCTAAGTGCCAGAAGGGTGCCAATCGGATCTCGAAATGGAATAGAGAGATTGCTAGCATTGCTCGTCTCTCGACCATCGGTCGGATGCCCCCTTCGATGATGAGAGTCGCGCGGGTGCTTTACAGGCGGAACGATGTCCATAGCATTTGTCGCATAAATTAATTCTTCTGGCACTAGGTGTGTTACGGCTGCTGCTAGCGGTTTTGGCAGACGATGAAGGCGCGCGAGTTTTAACTTTCTTTCCGAGAGCCTGCGCTCGCTTGAAGTGGATTGCAAACATCGTTGCCTGATCGGGTGGAAGGTAAACTAAACGAAACAATTTGTTCGGCTTCAGATAGTGAGAGGCTGAGCAACTCTGCTCGGCTTGGTATTTGGAATTTTGCACTCACTTTTGATGATTTGAAAATAAAGATCTTAATTTTGAGATTTCCGTTAGATCGAGTTGAACAGGTAACGTGTTGTTCGGCAAGACTGCACAACATACACATGAAGTACCACGGGCATCATAGACGATGGGGGTGGATTTAGTTTTTAGAAGCTAGTCATATTAAACCTATTGGGGTTAGGGGGTCTCACAATTGCAACTTGATCATGTGTATTTTAGCAATAGTTATGTAGCACTAAATTTAAATTTAATTCAAATTTAATGAGGACTAAATGAAGTAAACTTCAATTGTAATTTAACGGACAACGATTAAAAAAACAATAGTAAAAATATCATCAGGAATGATAACAAATTATTTCAGGAGTCCATGCGATAATTATGTTGGTATATTGAGGGATACATTTTACACTACTTAGCAACAATATCAACTTTTTCGATCTTTATTAGGTCCTTTCAAATAAATTAACACGTTGTGTCTTCCATTTTTATCAATGACATCATCAAGACGACGCCGTAAGCTAGAACACGCCTTTCGAACGTAGTCCTCCGACATCGATTGCCATGTGCGCTACACACTAGGGAGGCTTCAACATTTGCTCAAATCGAATATTTCAACAGGTTATGGTCCAGACTGCTAGGGGGCCATAAATCTTTCGGCCAAAACTTCATGTTTTCCATTAGCCTTTGTTGGGTTCGATTTGACGTGTGATATGGCGCTTCATCCTGTCGTAGGACAACGTATTGATCCTCAGAGAAGTTGACATTCATCGAAGGAAGCACTTGGTCCTTCACAATACCGATGTTGATTTTAACACCAGCATCAATTAAAACAGGCGGCATTTTTGAAGCGTTAGACGCCATCAAGCCAAAAATCATAACACCAGCCTGATTTTTGGTTTTGAAATTGAACTGCAACTTCTTCGGAACATGCACAGGTTACTTTGGACAAAGCATCGATGCTGAACAGCTCTTCGTCAAAGAACGGGATTATCATTCTTTCAACGAAAAAAGCAATTTCTTCGAATGAATCCCTCGTAGTTCCTTTCCCGCTCCGTAATCAAGTGGCGTTTTACTCTATAGACCGTTCCGATAATTATAAATACACTAATGATTAACCGTCAATTCAAAACGCGTGCAGTATTCAACCTGGGTCGTGTTGATTGCATCCAAATTAAACTGATGTTGTAATTTTTTTCAATTTTTCGCACGGAAGTTTGAAAATGCGTGGTCTTTCTCCCGAGCAAAGAAAAATGATTGTGCACAAACGGTGCACCGTCAGTGGTCTTTCGATCAGAAAACTGGCTAAGGAAGAAGGTGTGAGCGTCGGAGCAGTTCAAACCGTATTACGGAAGTATCAACAACAGTGCTGTTTCCTAGATTCCCCGAGACGGGGTAGATAAGCCGCTGACGCTACAATCGACAGAAAGGAAAGGGACTATTTCAAGCGTCATCCTCAGCATCGGTCGGAGATGTGGCAAAAAAGCAAAGTACTTCGGCGACTAATGGTATGCGTGCCAAGGGGAGAATGGACCTGCAGACTCGTCGGAAGCAGAAGCAGCCAAAACGAAGCACCAAACAGGCTGAATCTGTGAAACGACAAACTGCTGTTGAAAAAAACGGGCTGTGTTATCATGGACGATGAAACCTACATAAAACTCGATTATAAAATTCTGTCGGGACCACAGTTTTATAGCTCGCCTAAGGAAAAGGATATTCCTGGATCAGTGAAAGCCATTTACACCGAAAAATTCAGCAAGAAGGTAATGTTGGCAGGCCATATGCGGATGTGGAAAAATATCTCATCCATTCATTACGACAGTCACAATGAATGGTAAAATCTACGTGAATGAGTGTCTGATCAAACAGCATAACAAGCCTGCAATCGCTTGGCCTGATCTTGCTTCCTGCCATTACTCTAAATGTGCACTAGAGTGGTACAAATTGAACAATGTCGTATTTGTACCACAGGAGATGAATCCCCCAAACTGCCGAGAGATTCGCCCTATCTAAATTTTCTGGGCTTTGACGAAGGCGAAGCTGAGAAAACACATGAAACCAGCGGATAGTGTTGCAAAATTTAAGAAAGATTGGCCAAAAGTGGTGAAAATGGTAGAAGAAAGCACTGCTTATGAGTGTTGCTAAGGAAAAAGTTAGAGAACTCGCCTACCCTACGAAAAATCAAGCAAATTGAAATGAAAATGGAATGAAAACATTGTTATTTACTATGTTTGAAAATAAAAAAAATCAAAAATCACAGTATGGTCTTTTTTATTTGAGAAAGAAAGTGTATTTATATTTTTCGGAACAGTTTCTAGGTCTGGAAGATGCGTGCAAATCCTTTTTGATGATTCTTTGCATGGATTATTTTAGAAATGTTGACTTCCTTGGCAAGTTTTCTGACGAGGTTGCGAGCAATCTTTGCATGGACCCATTTAATCACGTATGGTCTACGAACAAACCGTTGACCTCCGCTTCCCGGCTTTCGCGGCTTAGGACTATCCTGCACAGACTTTTTGATGCGATAAACTTTGGCTATCTCCTTCAGCGTCTTCTGAACGACAGCATACTCGTAATAATTTCTTTGGCGTTCATTTTAACACATTTGCGAAGGAACAAATCTAACAAATTTTATGAAACAGCACGTAAAAGTAAGCATAAACAAATACACTGTTAACAGAAATGAGTCATTTGTTGCACATATTAGCCGAATATTAAAGTTTAGACATTTCCGCATATTTTCCTGCCCCACCCTGTATTTGTAAATCAAAACTTGTTTCAGATTTTTTCTAGTAAAGCTCGATTCAAAGTAAATCTGGCCTTTTCCCCCCCCCCCCCCCCCCGTTCGTGTAAAAAAAAAAAAAAATGTGTGTTTTGTTTTTTTTTTTTTTTCACAAAAAAAGAAAAGAATTTTTTGTCTCTTTTGCCCCCCCCCCCCCCACGGCCCGGCCCACGGAACTAGAAAAAAAAAAAAAATTTTTAAACAAACCCCAAAAAATTCTTTTTTATTCCCCCCCAAAATAGTAAACGTGTTAAAATTCCCAAAGTCAACGGTGTGTCTTGTAATCAAACGTTACAAGGATACTCTGAGTGTGGATAGAGCACAGCGCATCTATCATAAAAGTGGCACTAGGGACAAAGAGCCGAGGAGAAAGGTGTTGAGGTATGTGAAAGGCAACCCAGGTGTCTCCATACGTGATTTGGCAAAGAAATACGATGAAGTTTGTCAGAAGCAGATAATTTCTCATCTCCATGCGAAGCGCTAGGAGTGGACGGTAATTTATTGCTAGAACGAATAGACATGAAGAGAAAGTGTATTGATAGTTCCGTATAGGGCAACGGCAGGCTTTGAAATTGAAAGATACAAGTTTGAAAACGAGCGGAGGGCATTGAACGGTAGTATCCAATCAGGCACATAACCCTTTACCATACTACCCCATGCAGGATAGGCAGGGAGAGGAAATCCCCTTGACTGGTAAAAAGTTATGCAACCGATCGGGCTCTTATACTACCTATTTTTTTTTTTTTTTTTTTTCTTTTTTTTTTTCCCCCCCCATTTCTACACCGGGAGTATTCGCGCTTTGGGGTTTTTTTTTTTTTTCCCCCCCCACCAAAAAAAAACCCCACCTTCCCCCCCCCCCACCCACCCTTTTAAAAAAAAAAAAAAAAAATTTTTTGCCCCCAAACAACCCACCCCCCCCCTCCAAAAAAAAAAAAAAAGTGTCCCCCCACAAAATGCCCCCCACAAAAATGATTCCCCAAAACCCGAGTTTTCACCCGATTGCCACCAAATTTTCAGGGATTGAGAAATAACTATTAAACTTCATTTTACCATTTTACTCGTATTTTATTTACAGTCCATACGCAAATGTCCGCACCTTGGCCTTAACCCCAGCCATAAGATTCTGCACAACCTGTGAATCAACCGTTTTTTGCATGTAAACCCATACTTTCTTCAGTTCCTCGACTGTCTTCACTACCTTAGGTCGTTTAAGAAGGTGCTGCTTCATAATCGCCCAGTACTTCTCGAAGGGGCGGAGCTCCGGAGTGTTGGGAGGGTTGAACATTTTCGGCACGAAATTGACCTTATTGTCCGCATACCACTTCAGCACGTCCTTGGAGTAGTGGCATGAGGCCAAATCCGGCCAGAAGATTGTTGGGACGTTGTGGGCCTTCAGGAGAGGAAGCAGCCGCTTCTGGAGGCACTCTTTTATGTACACCTGTCCGTTCATCGTGTCCTGGGTCACGAAAGGTGCACTCCGCTTCCTGCACGTGCAGATGGCTTGCCAAACCAGGAATTTCTTCGCAAATTTGGACATCTTCTGAGTGCGGACATGCTCCGGAACGCTGAACTTATCCTTGGCCGTGAAAAACAGGTTGCCGGGGATCTGTTTGAAGTCGGCCTTCACATATGTTTCGTCGTCCATGATGCAGCATTCAACTTTCGTCAGCATGTTGAGGTACAACTTCCTGGCACGGGTTTTGGCGGACTTGTTCTGCTTCTCGTCGCGATTAGGGGCCTTTTGTACCTTGAACGTTCGAAGCCCAGCCTTAGTGTTGGCCTTCTGGATAAAACTTCGGCTTAGGCGCAGCTTCTTAGCCACATCCCGAACGGAGGAATTCGGCCCCAACTACGCGGTTGTGATTTTTGGTATTGTACGGAATACTTTTTCCTTCACTTCTGGGCTTCCGATCGGTGGTCAACCGTTCCTCGAACCGCTTAATCACTCGCGACCGTGGAATTCGCGATTCCCAACGTATTAGCGATGGAACGATGCGAGAGATCCTTGTTCTCGTGATGAATGCGCAAGATTTTATCACGCACGAGCTGTTCTTTCGACTCCATTTCCGCGAGTTTTGATCACAGGACTTTAAAACTTGCAGGATGTAAATAATGCACTATGAACTAAAGCCACCCAAATTTTCATTAAATTCTACCCAACGGTTAAAAAGTTAGAGCAATTTCATAGTGTGGCAATTTCATCGTGGACACCCTTTAGTTGCCAAAAAGCGAGCACGATTACTATACGAACGAGTTTTGACGAAATTTGATGGCTGTATTTTAATGGATGACCAAACATATGTCAAAATGGATTATAAACAAATCCCCGGACGAAAATTTTACATGGCAACTGGTCGTGGAGATGTCCCTTTCAGGTATAAATTTGTTTTTGCTGATAAGTTTGCTCGGAAACTAAAGATTTGGCAAGGAATCTGCAATTACGACCTTACAACCAAGGTTTTCATCACTTCTCACACTATGACGTCGAAGGTTTACATTAAAGAGTGTCTGAAAAGCGGATTTTACCCTTTATTCGGCAACACAAGACCAACGTTATGTTTTGGCCGGATCTAATCAGCTGTCACTACTCTAATGAGGTACTAGAATGGTATGCTGCAAACAATGTTAATTTCGTCACCAAAGAGATTAATCCTCTGAATTGCCCTCCGAATTGTTCAGACCTATCGAAAAATATTGGGCAATTGTCAAGCGAAAAGTCAAGCGAGGATGCGGTAAAGAAGTGACAAATGCACAACAAATGCGTTTAAAGTGGAATAAGTTCGCCAGCACAGTGTCACCAGCGACTGTGCAGATCATGATGGCATCGATCGCAAGTAAAGTGCGACAGTTCGTTCGAAACGGTAAAATGTAATAACTTGTTATATATCTGTTATGAAAGCTGAATAAATACCCTTTTGTTTAACGTTTTGATCAACCATGTATGTTGTTTAATTCTTGAGTTATGATCACGTGAATGCGTCCAAATTTACTTTGAATCGGGCTTTAAGATCATATGAAACCCTTATTTTTTTTCTAAAACACAAGGCAAAAAAAGTTATTAGTGCACAATATAAAGGATGCATCCTTAAATAACGTAATGATAGCATAAACAGTTTTAGGTCACTGTAAAATTTTCTGTATAGATGACCTGAGATATTTCTATGATCCGTCATGTTCCGGCAAACCCTATCAAACTCCATATAATGTGTTCGGGAGTAACATCACTCTACCCTCGCTACGCCACTGCCGAACGAATATTGTTCCACCGAATCGAGACGCTATTCTCTCTACCTCTGCGACCGATCGCGATTGGGATCACGGGAGATCGTTATCGATGAAGTCACAGCACGGATCCTCTGGTTGGTGAATAGTGACCGATCTGGTGTGTGATAGTAGTGTCGGCTCTCGGGAAGGATGGACGTGAGCAGCGCCACAAAGAAAAATAATGATCTGTGTTAATTGTTTGGGATGAAATAAATGCTCTTATGTAAAAATTGTAAATAGAAGTGGTAAACTGTATGTTAAAATGTATGATGAGTGGAATTGACGTAATTTTCTGTTCGGATGTACATAGGGTCGAATGTGTGATGTTCGTTAGCTTGATAATGTGGTGATGTGGTGTGTAGAAATGGTTGGATAGAACTCTAGCAGAAACTCCCAAATCGAACCAAATACAGTCCACTTTAGGAAGGGCACTCAAAATATTCCACCCCACTGGCAGTGGGTGGTTAATTATCCCCCAGGCGGTAGTTAATTATCCCCCAGGCGGTGTTGGTTAGGGTCCGGTAACCCAGCATAACGTAACGTAATAAGTGATTGGCACATAGTTCACAGACAGGATTATCAAAGCTCCATTATTTAATGAGAAGATTTATTCGATACACTAACAAACACACACAAACACACATACACATGAATAAATTTAAACAAAAAAAACAACATAACAACAAACTACCCACACCATAATCTACAAAAATCAACGACTTAATTACCAAAAATAAATAAAAAAAAACAAAATAAAAAATTTTTAAGACTGTATTCGATGAAATTTGGACACACGCAATTGTTCGTAACTTTTTAGCGTGTGGGTAAAAATTATTGAAATTTTAACTGAATGTATTTCTTTGTGTTGTGTCAATTGTGTAATGAGTTTCGTGAAAATCGGTCGAGTGATTTCAGTGATGGCTGAAATAGTGCGCCAACAAATTTTGGGCACTCACTTCGAAAACCCAAACGATGGATCGGAAAACAGCTCGGAATCGCACATTCAACCGTATCTCATGTGATCAAAACGTTCAAGGACCGTAAGACAACCAAGCGGAAAAATGGTAGTGGCAAAAAACGTGGCACATCAAATCCGGAGAAGGCCAGGATAGTATTGAACCAATTTAAGCGTTATCCCAACATTTCGATCAGGGATGTTGCGAAAAAGGCGAAAGTTTCAGTTTGTTTTGTGCAGAAAACAATGTAACGTTCTGGATTACATGTGTTCAAGGTCCAGAAGGTACCGAACCGGAGCGATAAACAGGACTCGGTGGCCAAAACTCGTGCAAGAAAACTGTACAGGGAGTGGCTCACAAAACCGTTCTGCATTGTGATGAACGATGAGACCTACATGAACGATGAGACCGACACCAAACAAATGCCAGGACAGAAACACTACGTCGCCATCTCTAAGTTGGCCGTTCCGGAGAGTGTACGGAAGAAGAAACTGTCGAAATTCACCAAAAAATTCCTTGTCTGGCAAGCGATCTGCGGATGTGGCAAAATGAGTCAGCCCTTTATCACCTCTGGGACCGTCAACGGACAAATCTACAAGGACGAATGCCTCCAAAAACGACTTCTGCCCTTCTTGAGATCTCACGATGGCTCGACACTGTTTTGGCCGGATTTGGCATCTTGCCACTATGCCCGGCCCGCCTTAGACTGGTACAAAGATAATAATGAAGTTTTTGTACCAAAAGACGTCAACCCTCCTAACACTCCGGGACTTCGCCCAATTGAAAAATTTGGGGCAATCATGAAGGCAAAGCTCGTTAAAACTCCAAAACTGATAGAAAATGAACTTGAACTAAAGAAAGTGTGGTTAAAAGTAAGTAAGCAAGTCGATCCTATCATTGCCCAAAATTTGATGAAAGGGGTCAAGGCAAAGGTGTGGGCATTTGAGTTGGGAGAAGAGGTTCAATAAACCAATGATGTCAAAACTTAACCATTTAGTAGTACTTTATTTCCAGAAAGTTTGAAAAGAATCGGGCTCAAGGAAAATTTTTGGTGACCTATTTTGTGTGTCCAAATTTCATCGAATACAGTCTTCACACAACCAAAATTGACCCGCCCAAACAACCCCCAGCCAAAACCGCGCACCATCCCCAAAATTTAGAATTGATATAATTCAGACTCTGTACTAGATATTGAATATTTGATCACATCAGATTGTAAGCTTACTTGCTATGAGCAATCTAATGGAGTTCGATTCGATGTTCATTCACTAATAATCGAGATTTGACATTTTTAAATTGCGAGGTAAGTTAGCTATAGAGAGATAAAATATAGGAAAAAATGCATGGAGCAGCAATTCACCTTAACCTGGAAATTTTACGTCAACGAGTGTCATACATATATTAGATATCATACACTTACTACCTTTTCTGTAGCAACACGATTATTCCGTGCTGTTGAATTTGGCACCCTGCATTTATGGAAATAAAACTATAAAGCGCTATGCCGCCAACAACGTGCAGGTTGTATTCAAGGACACGAACCCTCGCCAGAGCTTAAATAACTCAATAGATTTGGTCCTGACGAAGACTAAAACTTCTGGAAACGAGAAGCAGTATAAGGCAAACTAACGTTCTCCGGCAAACAAAGTGGACAATGTATTTGTACACTGATAGGCAAAATAAAGTGCCCACCTCATCATTTTTTGAATTTCTCTCATTTATTTGGTTCAAATTAAAGTAAACACACTGTAGTCTTTTTGATATCTTATTTTTCATATTCTTTTCAAGTTTCACTTATGGAATAATAATAAAAAAAAGAGTTTGACTTGAAGAAAAAAAAATCAATTCGTGTTGAAAAAAAAAAACAGTGACAAAAAAAAAGCCCACTTCATTTTGGCTCCCGGGAAGATAAATTTAAGTAAAAGAAAAGCATTTTAATAAATTATGTGTCTTTCTTTGGCCTTCAGGACCAGCTGCAGGCGCTTCGGCATGCTCTCCACCAGGTTCCTTAGGTGCTGTGGATCAAGCTCTTCCCAGGCGCGCTTCGGGGCTTCAAAATAGTTGAATTTATTGGTAACACCAGTTTTGTCAACCCTGGCATCTAGAATCGCCCACAAATTCTCGATGGGGTTGAGGTCCGGGCTTTGTGGAGGCCATTCCAGCGGTTTGATCCGACAAGACCGGAAGAAAGACTTGGTCTTCTTGGCAGCATGCTTCGGGTCGTTGTCCTGCTGAAATACGAACTTCTCTTCAAAGCCCGTCTGGATCAGCGAAACCTCCAGATTTTCTCGCAGGATGTTGATGTAGGAATCTGCCGTCATTATCCCGTCGATTTTCACGAGGCTACCCACTCCACTCCACGAAAAACACCCCCAGACCATCACATTTCCTCCTCCATGCTTCACCGTGCCTTGGATGTGGCGCTCCTGAAGCTCCTCACCCGATCTGCACCACACACGAACCCGCCGCTTTCGATTAAAAAGCTCGAATTTTGATTCGTCCGTCCAGAGAACCGTTTTCCAGAACTCTACGGGCTTATCAGCATGCTCAATAGCAAACCTGAGCCGTTTGGCTTTGTTTGCCTTGCTGATAAATGGGCGCTTCCGGGCAACTTTGTTAATCAGCCCCTGTGCTACAAGACGGCGACGAACAGTTCGACCAGAAACTGATAGCTGAAGGGTTTCCTGGATCTCACGGACAGTTACTTTTGGGTTTTTCTTGACTTCGCGCATGATCTTGGTGTCCGTTCGTGTATCCGTTTTGCGCTTCCTGCCTCTGCCTGGGCGATCCACCACTGATCCGAACGTTTTTTGTTTCAGTAGAATTTTCCCAACCGCTGCCTTGCTAATACTGTACTTCCTAGCGACAGCCCGGTGCGATTCACCGTTTTGCACATCACGAACCACCAATTTTCGGATACACAAGGGAATTGCTTTCGAAATCACTACGTTCTCCATTTTTTTTTTCAACTGAATCAAACGCGATCACGTGTACAAATGCACCAGGTCAAGCCGTTTGCTTCAAAACACGTCAAAATATCAAAACATAAACAATCGAGGGGTCTTTCGACGGAAACTTATCGAAAACATATCGATTTTTGAAGTGGGCACTTTTTTTGTCACTGTTTTTTTTTTTTCAATACAAATTGATTTTTTAGTTCTTTAAGTCGAACTCTTTTTTTTATTATTATTCCATAAGTGAAACTTGAAAAGAATATAAAAAATAAGATATCAAAAAAGACTACAGTGTGTTTACTTTAATTTGAACCAAATAAATGAGAGAAATTCAAAAAATGATGAGGTGGGCACTTTTATTTCTCGCTTTATTGGAGAACACCTCTGCACGTGCACGAGAAATCACTGGGATTCTGGCTAAAAGGGTTGAAAGGGCAGCATTGTTCGTTCTGTTAAACGATACGCTGAATTCGCTCGACGTCTAGTAAATTATTCGAAAATACATAAGATCGATTTTTGATTTGGGCCTGTTTGTACCAATAGTATAAATAGCCGCTTTAAACCGACTTAAACCATCAGTAGAGGTGCTGTTGGGTTTCGTTTAGAAAACATGACATCTTTTAACAACGCTTTAAACCAACAATAAGGATGATGAGAAAATTGACCATCCGTGGTTTGTTCAGTGATTGATCAAAGTCAAGTAAAGTTGCACAGATAGCCAACAGAAAGTCTCTTGAGAGTAGAGAAACATTCTAAATATGCAGCTCTTGGTGTCCTCATTTATAGATCAATTAAAGAAGGGAAGGAATGTTAGCTTAAAGGCCATATATACTAATAAATACTCGTGCAGATCTCAGAAGAAAATTGTTAGTGGAAGGTTTTTTTTTAAGGTTTGATAGATATGACAATAGTGAGTGAAACTGTTTAGCTAAATTTATTTATAATTTTCCATTTATATTTAAGAGCTAACGAAGATGCACAATTCTTGATGTATTTAATTATGATTACCAATTTAAACCAACGGTAAAAATGCTGTTGGGGCCACTCACAAAGTGTATTCATAGGTAAAATCTTAAGTATCGCTCTTGAGAGTCGTTTTGAACCGCTTTAAACCAACAGAAATGACGCTGTTGGATCCGTTCATATAGTATGATGTTATGTTTTTATTAAGAAAACAACATCAATTTGAAGCAACGCATGAGAACCGATTTGGCCCATTTAGAATGCAATTGAGGCCACTCACAAAGTACGGTAGTGTTTTTTTTTATAAAATTGGGAAACCACTTTCAACGACAACTACATGTTACAAACAACTTTAATGCTGAAACTAATATCTGCATCAAGCAAATTGAACGTTCTAAAGAGCAATCTTTTCAATTCCATCTTAAATTACGATTGAAGAATTTGGTTAAATTAGAGTCTCTAGAAGCATTTCGTTCCTTCTATTGATTTCCAAGCTCACCATTTTTGTATCAAACGGGAGAGACTTGCTCCTAAATCCAATGATTGTATTATCTTCAATCCACGTGTTAAATCGCAATGTTTTGTGATATGGGTGGAATATTATAATTAGAGTTTTTCAAGTTCATAGCAAGTTGCTAAGAAGCAAACCGGAAGATTCGAAGAGCTACGCCAAAGGAAAAGTACCAGCAATTTTAATCTAAACTAAACAGTTACAAACAAATGAGGGTGTTTCATTTTTTCTCGAATATTGTTTTTAGGTGAACGCAGCACTTCAACTCAACCAAGAAACACTTTTTTAAAGTCAAGACAATATCTGATTTTAAGTATAAAAGATATACCCGAAAAGATAAATAAAGTCTATTCCATATAGAATTTGGCCACTGCTTTTTAATCATTGCAGCGTCACTGATTACTCTTTAACTATTTGTAGCGGTTTGATACGAGTGAATTGTTTGGTGTTGAAACTATCATCAGGATCAATACAACAAGCTCAAAAGTTGTCAAAAATGAAAGATGAGAGGTTTGAAAAAAATCTTCACACCCACGTTGAAGACGTTGCAAAGGATCGCGAACATTACCCGGAAACAGAAATTTTGGATCGAAAAAATAAACGTAGAATTGCAACATATGATCGTAAACAACCAGCAAAGATTATTAGAGCAGCCCAAAATAATCCTGGAATATCCAGGCGTGATCAGACGTACAGATTCACAGCAGCGCATAAGGCTATGTCCATTTAGAATCCGGAATAATAAAATCATCTGTATCTCAGTAACGGATTGACGTACAAATAAGTTTAATACATCAAAACAAAGTTAATGCACTGTTCTTAAACTATCAATACAAATAATTTCTCTTTGTTTCTAGTGAAAATTTGCTTTCTTCTTTATTCCTCCCATCAAACGCTGCACACCTCCGGAGTCAACTTCCTTGGCACATTTGTTCCACATTTTGGTCATCTGAGTCGCGTCCCGAGCCGTTTTTCCACTTTTCTTAAGCTTCCGCTTCATTATTGCCCAAAATCTCTCGATGGGCTGGAACTGCGGGCAGTTGGGTGGATTTATGTTTTTATCGATGAAATATACGTTATTATCGCGGTACCACTGGATGACTTCCCGGCTGTAGTGGCAACTCGCCAAATCTGTCCAAAACTTCACGGGACCTTTATGGGCTTTAATGAAAGGTAGTACGCGGTTTTTGAGGCATTCTTCCTTGTACAGCTTCGAGTCCATCTTCTTATTCGTCACGAACACTTTGGTCCTTGTTCCGCAGCTGCATATCCCTTTCCAAATCATCAGTTTTTTTTTTGGCAAAGGGTAAATGCACCCTTCTTTTTGGGGAAATGTTCCTTAAACATTGGAAAGATGCACCTACAATGTAGAATCTGTCCCCTGAAAATGCGCCTAAGAATGAGTAGAGCGGAAATAATGAATGTATGTGTCAGTCTCAGGAGACTTAATTTTAAGCCTTTCTTTACGTTTCCCGGGTTTTTACAAACATGAATACGTCTCGTGTATAATTCTGTTGTGGTTTGCCCGGTATGTATTAACCTTCTGGTTAGCGCTTGCTGGGTGTTTTGACGGGTCTTAAGTTTCTTCAAGATTGTATAGTTTTGACGGGTTTTGTGTTTCTGAATTTAAGAGTCGTCAAAACGAAATTAAGACTCGTCAAAACGAAATTAAGACTCTTCAAAATGAAATTAAGACTCGTCAAAATGAAATTTAAACCGGTCAAAGCTACTTAGAAAATTGCGGAGCGAAGCTCCGCTATACAATCTTGAAGAAACTTAAGACCCGTCAAAACAACCGGCATGCGCTAACCAGAAGGTTAATGCCTCCGATTGAGTTATACCGGGCAAACGCATCTAAGGAGCATTTTTCCAAAGTTTAAGGAGCATTTCCCCAAAAAGAAGGGTGCATTTACCCTGCTGCCGTTTTTTTTGGCAATTTTGTCCATGGAAGTAAACTTAATCTTCGCAGGAACATCTCCTCGTGCCGTCGCCATGTAGAATTTTAGCCAGGAAGCTGTCCGAAATCCATTTTGACGTAGGTTTCATCGTCGATGAGCAGGCATCCTTGGTACTTCGTCAAAACCTCCTGGTACAATTTCCGAGCTCGAGTTTTGGTGACGAAACTTTGCTTCAACGTTCTGTTTGGTTGCTTGCTGGCTCGATAAGAACGATATCCTGCTCGCAAACGAATTCTTCGAACGGTGCTGCGAGCAGCAGCGCAGTTTTGTGCGATTTAATTATCTGATAGTCCAGGGTTTGCTCTGACGGTTCTCAACACCTTCTGGTTCAGCTTGCGGTCATATTTCCCACTTCGACGCTTACTTTGAGACACTCGATCCACGCTCTTTTGTTCCCTGAAACGTTTGAGCAAATCATACACGGTTGATTTGACGATTTTCAACGTTTTTGCGATTTTTATTGCGGACCACGTTGGATTATCAACGTGGGTGTGCAGAATTTTTTTTCTCCTCTCGGCTTCCATCTGGAATAACTTTTGACTCACTGCACGAAACACCGTGAAATTTATACCACAGAAAGTGGGCGCCAAGGTAAACAAACCGCTGTAAAAGAATTCTTGCAGCGGATACTTTCCGTACCGCTGCAACACAATAAGTGATTCCGGATTCTAACTGGACAGAACTTTAGAAGAGTTCAGTGAATCTGTATTCAAGAAAGTTTTTTATCGTACCATGCCAGCAAACATCCCAATAGAAAATAAAGCTTAACTCATCCCGCCATCTCCGGTAAAGCCGTCAGTGACTTTCAAAAATCTCTAATCCTTGGATAGCTTCCCTGCAGCAACGATAATGTCAGCACTTTGTTAGATAAGAGTCTTTGTCTTTTGGCTCTATTGGCCCTAACAGGTCACCTTAATTCACGCTGCCCATCTCTGGCCCAAATTGATTCCTTCAATCCAGCTACAATGTTTTACTTTTACTCGCTCTGAAAACGTCGAATGGAAATCAATTATTCACCCCTTTCCCTTTAATTAAATCCATGTTTCTCGCTCCTGAACATGCCACATGTTCTACGCATAATTAGACGGAACAGCAGCTTAAATTTAAAACGCATAAATTGCTTCTTGCTTGCCTCCGGGGCTATCAATCCTGAGACATCAGACATCCAAGAGAATGCACACGGCAAAACACTCCGAACGTGAGCAACGCAGTGCTCTGCTATTCGATCAGTCAGACTCCCATTTTGACATATAAGAGTGCAGCAAATTACTCAACCGTTTTACTATGTGTGTCCGCTGTTGACGGCAAACAAACTTCAGTCCACCTGACAACACCGGCGGCGCGGTGCGGCGACAACATCGATGACTATCGACTAGTCGCGGTCTTTACTTAGACAGCTTCGGTACCAATAGTAATTGAAATCGAACTTAATGAGGAGGAAATGTTTTACACTTTTCTTCTGCGTGAAAGCGTGCTCGTTTGTCACATAAAAATGCCATCGGCCATTCGGATTGGGAAGGCGGCCGAAGGGGTGGAATTTTTCTCCATTCGCACATACTTTAGTCATCATCGTGTTACGGGCCAGACCGATGGAGACAATTTTCACATCGAAGTCTACCGCCATTGCCACGGCTGGCTGTCGCTGGTGGAGAAAAAATATGGGACAAAACCAGTCACATCTCAGTGAGGGGTGTTGCAGCGAACAAGTGACAAAACTACCCAGGCCACGAACGGTCCAGTGAAGGCACATGGCCAAGAGCCGAGGAGTAATTAAACCCTCTAAAGGCTATCGAGAAGTGTGCGTCCAATTTGTAATGGGCACATTTTTCACAATAATTAACTGTGTTGATTTGTTAAGTTAGTGGGGTTGGGACGACGATCGAGCTTTGGTTGTATATTACCCCCTTCGGGGGGTGTGCATATGTTCCAACGATCGAACGTACGGATAGTCCAGCTCAGAAGGATCTGCCGACCAAGTTATCCAAACACATGCTGTTGCAGTTTTATCTGATGCGGTGATGGTCAATAAATGCTGACGATGAGGTGTATGTTTTCCGAAGCGTTATTAATTTGTTCGCACTCTCATGTTGGTTGATTAAAAATAAAAGCAGGCGGTAACCAAATGAAGATTTCAACTTTATTAAGTATTAACGGATGAATGAATAAAGTTGATTTCAAAACGCTTCTATTGCAGAAGTAACAACAGTTTAGTGTTATTGGTTAAAAAATGAATGTTCTTGTTCAATTCAGATTCTTATGCTACGATAATTTAATGAGATAATGAACTTTCTGGAACACAAAATTTAAAGGATATTTTTCTTTATTATCTTGATAATTAACCTTGGTATTTAAGAGCGCTACATAAGAGGTAAAATACCTGAGGATAATACCAAAACTGTTTCCACAATGCTATGCGAATACCAAAATGAGGTAAGACAATACCAAAATAGTACCTCTCAGGTATACCAGGTATCCCAAACAACAAATTTTGTTATTCGAGAGATATTTTACTTGCAATTCTTAGGTATTTTGCTTAGGAATTTTACCTCTTATGCTGCGCTCATCAATACCAACTGCAGTTATCAAGATCAAAATTAGGTATTGATAAGTTATTTTCTCCTACTCGGGTATAAATGAACAAAAGTCTGATATTCTAAATTACAAATCCAGCAGGCTATCTGCGGCTCAAAAAAAAATATATTGCAGTAAAATAATGATAGTATTCTGTAGATCGCATCGGTTACTACGCACCATGCACCATTAACTGCACCATGTGAGTCATGTTCATGCTCGCATGGCCATTCGAGTTTTCATCGGTAGTGACTAAACACTTAGAGGAGGATAATGATTTTGAAGAGCACGACGATAACGAGAACTTTACGACATCTCTAAATCAGAGCGAGGTAGATAGTTTTAATAATTTTAATTTATCGACTAACTCGAATCAGCAAACGCTTCCACCTAAAACACAATTAATTATAGTTTATTGACAAAATTTTAACCATATGAAAAGTGCGGTTAAAATTTAAGAGATTCATAATCAAATTTTGGGTTGCTTATTCCCAATAATAATGACAACTGATACCAGTTGGGATCAAAGCGTTAGGAGTGAAGAAGGTTTCGGAAATTCTTATAATGTTTTTAGAAATGACCGCAATTTGGAAATTTTTGAAAGAAGTCAGATGGGGGTTGTTTTAATCGCGATTTCTACCAAATTTAACTCAGAAGTTATCGATACTTCAAAAGTTAAGAAATTTGCACATGTATGGGTGAAAGTATACATGACAGGTGAAACACATGTATTTGCCTCAGAGTATTTTCCCCCAAACAACGCTCGTAAAGAAGTATACGAACATATTTTTCACATTGTCCCAGAAGTGAAAGTTCACATACATGGAGCTTTAAATCAACGTAGTGCTGGCTTCATTTTAGATACCGAAAATGAGTGCATCTTACTACCAGTCGTCGGAGAAAATGAAACATTGCAGTTTAATTTCGACAAAACTGCAGGTCTAGGGCTCAACCAAGTTAATCATGTAAAAAACCAACAAAACTGCTATTTAGATTTTTTATTGACAAATATTGAGGAAGATTTCTGTGTAGCTGAATTACTATTTCTATTATGGAAAAATTAAGCTTTTCACACAGCAATTGAGTTTTCTTTATTTATCCACGAATACAAAAGACCCGACGACTTTGGATATGAAGAAGTCTTCCAATATAATTTATGACATTTAAGACACTTAGTTTATGACAAATTATGATTGGCAAACCATTTTTAAGAACGAAGCAAATATTGAGACTTCTGTTGAGGTTTTTATAAATTATTGTTTGAAATATTATTTGAACAAGTACGACTCAAAAAAATAAGGCCACAAGGTAAGTCCAACCAGCCAGTCTGGTATAATAAACAAATAAAAAATTTGAAAAATCGGAAGCAAAGAGCACACAAAATGTACAAAAGAGATGGTAACAGCAATAACCTAGCAAACTACTTGAGTATTTGCAATAAACTGAATCTAACAATAAAAAATGTATTTGATGAGCACAATTTAAAAACTTAATTTGAAATTAAGTCTTGTCCAAACAAAAAATTCAATTATGTTGAAACTAAATTGAAATCTGACAATTTCCCATCTAGAATGCATCTTAACTCAAATGTTGGTGATAACGCAGAAGAAATTTTCAATCTATTTGCAACATTCTTTCAAGAAATATACACCACATTTGCTGAAGAAGATCGCAATTAAGAATATTTCGATTTCTTCCCTGGATTTTCAAGGGACATTGGAGTTAGTCACGTCGAATTTCCAGACATCTTGGAAGGTTTGAATAATTTAGATATTTCTAAGGGTTCCGGCCCTGATGGAATACCCATATTTTTGAAAAACATAGCATTGGAACTTACAGCACCTTTATTTTGGCTATTCAATATGTCACTGACATCACTCACTGACATCCCAAACTATGGAAAAGTTCCTACCTAGTACCTAATGTTTGCATTAAAAAAATGGACTTTTTTCGGATGGTGATAAACAAAAAGCTAAGACAGATAATTGCTTTTGATAAAATTCCCATGGAAGGTAATTATTTAAGCTTACTTGCAAAAAAAAATTCTAAGCCCTTGCGAGCGGCCTTCCGGCAGTTAACTGGAATATTTGCCATGGCGGACGAAAACATGCGTGTAGGCATGTTTTTGAGTTCTTTCTTCGTTTTATTTATCAATTCCTCCTCAGTTTTCGCGACAAAATTGTTGGAGTAGATCTTACGCTTCAGGTTGGCCCAGAAATTTTCAATGGGACGCAGCTGGGGGACGTTGGGCGGGTTCGCCGACTTAGGTACCACATCGATATTCAGCCGCTCCATCTCCTCCAACGATCGCTTCGAGTAGTGGGCCGACGCCAGATCCGGCCAGAACACCGCGTCTTCGCCCTTATGGTATTTATTGATTAACGACGCAACTTCCGGCAGGCATTTCGTACTATAAATTTCCCCGTTCACGGCCAATCCGGAGCGAACGAAGAGCGGCTTTGACATCCCCTTCTCGCTGATTGTCAGCCACAGCAGCACCTTCTTGGGGAACTTGGTGTGTGAAATGAACTTCACCTCGGAGCTCACTTCCTTCGTGGGGGAAGTAAAATACGAAGTGCCCTGTCAGTCGTTGCCATCCAGGGTGAGATAGGTCTCGTCATCCATCACCACCGTCTTCCATCGCGATTCGCCGGGAAAATCGAGTTGACCATCTTATTCAGCCGCTGCCGCTGCGTCATTACCTGCAGCTCCGAAACCAGTGGACTCGACTTCCGCTTCCTGACATGTATGTTCATGTTCGCCAGGTACTTTTTCACTGTTTGGCCGGTTGAACCGACCTCCCGGCCAAGCACACGCAGCAATGTAGCCACTTTTCGCTCGGTCTTCCTCTTCAGGATCCTTTGGAGCTTCTTGTCGCTCAGGGTCGCCGGCCGTCCGGAACCGGGCTTTCTTTCGATGCTCTGAATAATGTCTAATAGTGCCAAGATGTTGTAGATGCCGGAACGGGCGTATCCGGCGTCCACAAAGTGCCGCACGATGCCCGTTCTCGACGAGGCCGGGTGCCGTTCTTTGAACGCGCACACTTCTGAACGGAGTTGCTTCACTGTTTTTGCCATCACGGTTAGAGTTCGACTGATATTGCTGTCAAATTTTGTCTGCTGACTCATGGGCTACTATGATTGATGCTGCGTGGACAGTTTTGTCAGTGCGGGTGAAACCCATGTAAATTTTTGTTGTTTTTTTAATGCTAACGTTAGTTTTAAAAGTGGCAAAAAATCTGACATAGGTAACTATCGTGGAATTGCCATTATTTCTTGCATTCCTAAACTTTTTGAAGGAATAAGTCCACGAAGAGTATGCCATGACAATCCCAGAAAACCGACGCCAACATCTTTCCGAACCATTGAGTCTATCTAGGCCGCTTTGGAGCACTCGTGCCGGCTTCAGTCCATTGCCGGGCAGTCATTCTACTTGCTGGTGTGTAATAGTGGATCCAGGTTTCATCAACAGTTACCAATCGACGCCAAAAGTCCTTCCGATTCTGCATCAGCAAGTCTAAACCCTGTTTCGAAGTGCTCTCGCGTTCGTGTTTTTGGTCAGGAGTGAGCATGCGCGGATAACTTTTTCATATGGCGTGTACGCTCATTACTAATCTTTGTGGCATCTGCTAGCTCACGCACCTTCACTTTCCGGTCAGCCAACACCATTTCATGAACTTTTTTTGACATTGTCCTCTGTAACCGCATCGAAGTCAAATTGGAGTCAGTACAAAGAGGTATTGAGTGAATATAATAGAGAAATAAGAAGATCCAAGCGGAACGATTGGAGACATCTGTGTGAAAACATAGAAAGCACTCCCAGAACTGCAAGAATTCAAAAAAATCTCTCAATAGATCATTCTAATGGTCTCGGGACCCTGAAAACGTCTGACGGAAATTTTACTGACAACAATTATGCAAACTCACTTTCCAGGGTATCAACTACCAGATCACAATTGCATGCAAAGTTCCTCATCTTCAGAATCTGAACGTGTGGAAATAAATAGATCTACTAGGATGAATGATTCACTACAGAATTGTCCAATGTACAAGCTGGAAATATTGTACATAAAATATTCATGAATTCTTGAATGGGGAATAGATACTTTCATTCCTTGCAAATTTCCTGGTCCAGATAGATTTTTTCCAGCACTCAAAAGTGGAAATCTGTAAAAATTCCTATTTTTATTGAATTATTCAAGTTTTACTAGTTTTTTACTGGGATGTATTACAAAGAAATACATTCCATTGTAATCGGTCCATGGCTGTACCTCGCCAGCCTCGCTCTCTGCGGAGGGTCCGCAGGTCGCCTTCTACTTGATCGATCTACCTTGCTCGTTGGTTCGTTTTTGAGAACCATTTTCACAGGGCTGTCGTCCGACATTCTTACGAAATGCCCAGCCCATCGTAGTCGACCGATTTTTGCGATGTGTACGAGCAACTGGTGCAATTCATGGTTCATTCGCTTCCTCCACGTTCCGTCTTCCATCTGCACTCCACCGTAGATCGTACGCAGCACCTTCCGTTCAAAGACTCCAAGGGCGCGTTGGTCCTCCACTAGCAATGTCCATGTTTCGTGGCCGTAGAGAACTATCGGTCTAATTAATGTCTTGTAGATGGTCAACTTTGTGGTTCGGCGAACTTTGTTCGATCTTAGCGTCCTTCGGAGTCCAAAGTAGGCACGATTGCCAGCCATAATGCGCCTTTGTATTTCTCTGCTGGTGTCGTTATCGGCGGTCACCAATGAGCCCAGATACACGAATTCGTTTACTTCCTCGATTTTATCACCGTCGATCTGAACTTGTTCTAGGAGGCTAACATTGTCATCTCATAAGCCTCTTCCCTGCATTTAATTTGTTTTCAACGCATTAATTACAAGCTCAATCCTGCCAGCTTCACCCTTAAGTCTGATTACGGTTCCGCCATCGTCTCAAAGTTACGTGCTACGATATCAAGGTCGTCGGCGAAGCCAAATAGTTGGACAGACTTCCTGAAGATCGTGCCACTCGTGTCTATCCCAGCTCTTCGAATCACACCCTCCAGTGCAATGTTAAACAACAAACACGACAATCCATAGCCTTGCCGTAACCCTCTCCGAGATTCGAAGGGACTCGAGAGCGTCCCTGATAATCGGACGACACACATCACTCGATCCATCGTTGCTTTGATCAACCGCGTCAGTTTTCCGGAAATCTATATTCGTGCATGATTTGCCATAGCTGGTCTCGATCGATTGTACCATACGCTGATTTGAAGTCGATGAAAAGATGATGTGTGGGCACGTTGTATTCGCGACATTTCTGCAGCACTTGCCGAATCGCGAAAACCTGGTCCGTAGTAGCGCGGGCACCCATGAATCCCGCTTGGTATTGCCCCACGAACTCCTTTGCAATTGATGACAGGCGGCGGCATAACATTTGGGAGCGCAACTTGTAGGCGGCGCTCAGTAGCGTGATTGCACGAAAATTGCAGCAATCCAGCTAGTCACCCTTATAATAAATGGGACACACGATACCTTCCATCCAATCCTCCAGTAAACATTCCTCCTCCCAAATCTTGGTAATTACCCAGTGCAGCGCTCTGGCCAGTGCTTCACCACCGTATTTTAATAGCTCGCTTGGGAGTTGGTCAACACCAGCGGCTTTGTTGTTTTTCAACCGAGCAATTTCCTCGGGGTCCTGTCATCTTCTGCGCGTGTTCCTAGATTTATTACCGTGCCACTTTCGTTTGCTGTAACATCACCGTTCAGGTGCTCGTCGAAGTACTGCTTCCACCTTTCAATCACCTCACACTCTTCTTTGAGAAGGTTGCCATCCAGGTCTCTGCACATATCAGCTTGTGGTACGTAGCCTTTGCGCGAGTTGTTCAACTTCTCATAGAATTTGCGTGTGTCGTTAGCACGGTACAGTGCTTCCATTTCTTCGCGGTCTCGATCTTCCCTCTGGCGCTTTTTCTTTCGAAGAATAGAACTTTGTCTGTTCCATGCCTGTCTATACTGTTCCACATTCGCTCTCGAACGGTGTTGCAGCATACTCGCACGTGCTGCATTCTTCTCCTCTACTAACTGCTTGCATTCGCCATCAAACCAGTCATTCTTTCGATTCGGTTCAGAAGTACCTAGTGTCACTAATGCAGTGCTATCAATGGCGGTTCGAATATTTCTCCAGCCATCCTCAAGAGTAGCTGCGCCAAGCAGCTCTTCCGTTGGTAGGGCGGCTTCTAGCTGTTGCGCGTATTCCTGGGCAACTCCGGTTTCCCGTAGTAGCTCAATATTAGGTCGTGGCGTCTGAATTCGACGCGTGTTGTACACCGTCGAGAGTTTTGAGCGCATACATACTGCAACTAGGTAGAGGTCCGAGTCTATGTTCGCGCTGCGGTAAGTGCGAACGTTGATGATATCGGAGAAGAGCCAAGTGGCTTTGTTGATGTCTTTACGGGGGAAGAAGGTACTTCGGACTAAACGAGGTACTAAACAACGGGATGCCGCAAAGTTCACGCATCGTTGGCCATTATCGTTCGATACGGTATGCAGGCTGTTAGGCCCTATTACCGGTCTGTACATTGCCTCCCGTCCTACCTGAGCGTTCATGTTACCAATGACGACTTTTACGTACCGCTGCGGGCAGCCATCATACACTTGCTCTAGCTGCGCGTAGAACGCTTCTTTTTCGTCATCGGATCTCTCGTCGTGTGGACAGTGTACGTTGATGATGCTGTAGTTGACGAATCGACCCTTGATCCTTAGCTTGCACATTCTAGCGCTGATCGGAAACCATCCAATCACGCGTTGACGTATTTTTGCCCAGCACTACAAAGCCGGTGCCCAGCTCGTTTGTGGTACCACAGCTCTGGTAAAAAGTACCCGCTCGATGCCCGCTATCCTATCGCAGCCAGGGAAGCCAGGCGATTTGCAGTTCCATGTTCCGAGTTTCCAATCGTAGTCCTTAATTCGTAGGTCTTTGCCGATTGTTCCGGTCCGTATTAACTTCTTTATTATTTGTAACATTGATTTTTTAAGGGCGGCTTGAGAACAGACGCTGTTTTGAGCCGCCCCTAACATGGAGAACAGACGCTCAGATAGACTGCACCCTTCCCTGTCAGCATATGACCAAGGTCCCACCGGGGTTGGTTACCCGATCTTTCCTATGGTTACTCATACCCCAATCGGCACCACGGGGAGGTAGGGATAGGAGTTACTGGACAAGAGGCTAAGGATCGCAGTAGGATCTATTTTATACATGCAGGTACGCCAAGTACCAATTGTACGCATTGTCCAGTCATTTACCAACCAGCTCTTCACACTCTGGTTACTAAAATAGAAAAATCATTTGCTTCTAACGAAATTCTCTTAGCAACGTTTCTTGATATTGAAGGTGCATTAGACAATGCATCCTTCACATCCATGATAAACGCAATGAGAAATCATGGTTTTAATGAAGACATAGTAAACTGGATAGTAGAAATGCTAACCAAAAGAGAATTGTCAGCTAAACTAGGAGACTCAGAAATTAGAGTAACCGTTTTTAAAGGCTGCCCTCCATTTGCAGTGATAAAATTCTTTGTTTTGGAAAGTTTATCGGCTACTGAGATCCATGCAAAGATAGTGAAAGTATTAAAGGAGTCTCAGTCGCATTCATTTCCAACCGTTCACCGATGGGTTTTGGAGATTAAGCGTGGCCGTACAAGCGTTGAAGACGATCCAGGACGTCCAAAAATGCATCAACACCAGAAATCATGGTGAAAATACACGATATCGTTTTGGAAGATCATCGATCGACTGTGGAAGTGATAGCTGATACAATAGGCGTCTCACATGGAACAACATGGCATATTTTGGCTGAAGTTTTGGGTTTCAAAATACTGTGTACACAAAGGGTGCCACATTTGCTAACAATGTAACAAAAGCACTTTCGAATGCGACTTTCTGAGCAACATTTGGAGCAATTTCGAAAGGATAAAAAGGATTTTCTGCGTCGATTCATCACTATGGATGAGACTTGGGTCTACCACCATGATCCTGAATCAAAACAAGAGGCTAAGGAGCGGTGTGAACCAGGCACTTCGGCTCCGAAGCGAGTTCGTGTCCAGAAATCGGCCAAAAAGGTGATGCGTAAGTTTTTTTTTTTGGGATGCAAAAGGAATTTTATTGATAGATTATCTCCAAACTGGTACGACAATCAACTCTGATTATTATTGTGACCTTTCGAACCAGTTGGATGAAAAAAATTGTGAAAAAAGACCCGGTTTGCAGAAGAAAAAAAAAACACTTTTCATCAAGACAATGCACCTGCTCACACAAACCATCGCGAAAATTAGTGGATTGCAGTACGAATTGTAACAGCATCCACCCTATTCGCCAGATTTAGCTCCTTCTGACTTCTGGCTGTTCTCACACCTCAATAAATTCCTTCGTGGAAAGCATTTTTCATCAAACGAAGAGATTATAGCCGTCGTATTTTGCAGGCCTTCCATAACGTCACTTCTGTGGTGGGACAACAAAGTTGGAAGATCGTTTGACCAAGTGTATTAGTCAATTCTAGGGGTTTTTTTTTCATTAGGGTGAATCTACAATTGAGAGATTCTCTCCGGGCTCGCTCTCTTTCATTCATAAACCAATCACCTTAACGTTTTTCATTCTAATATTTGTAGAGTATGCTAGCCAGCACTGCTGTGTTTCGATCTGCACTAAAGAATCCCTCGAAAGTTTTATAACGGCGCAGTAATGAATGAAAGAGATCGAGCCCCGAGAGAATCTTTCAATTGTAGATTCGCCCTAATGAAAAAAAAACCCCTAGAATTGATTTTACGGGGGACTATACTGAGCAATAAAAGTGATTTCCCCAAAAAAAAATGTATTTTCATTTCCGCTTTCAACACTTTTTGACTAACTTAGTACATCTTATTCTTTTGAAAATGCGACAAAACTTTGTTGCAAGTTGAAATTGATCTGATGTTCGCAGTTTCGAATCGTATCATTGTTGTTGTGGTTGAAAGTGCATTCAATAAACAATAAACTAATTCATCCAAAAAGCGCCTTATCTCGTTAGTTATATTCAATCCGATATATTGATTGATTGGATTTTTCCCTTACCATACACATTCTTCTCCAACGTCCATCTCAGGTCCCCTTCAAGTAACTTATTGTTACACCACTTCTATTTTCCCGAGCAAAGTCATAAAAAAAAAGTTCACACGATCACCGTTCCTATATGAGAGCACCCTTCAAGAACTTTCATTTCCCATTCACCTGCTTCAGCGCGCACCGGCAAAAAGCAATACATTTTATCGAAGAAATAGTACCAACCGGTGCCACATTTTCCCACAGTCCTTGCAGCAGAAAGTACAGTCGGCGGTCTCATGAATTTTCCCAATCGCCAATCCCAGCCAATTCAATTCAAATCCGAGCCCAACGTGAACGCAAGCAATTCAATTTCAATGATCCGCTTGGTATATGTCATGAAAACACTTCGAATAAACATCTGCACTGATCCGGCTGACGGACGGTCGGACGGTTGTATTTGATTTGAACTCTCACTGCTGCTGCAGGTCTTGATTGAAATGCTTCAAGGAGCAGAAATAAAGCCGGGAGATAACGACACATAGAGACATCAAAAATAGTACAATTTCAAATGGTATAAATACAACCACGGCCGTCGGCTCTCCTCGTGGACAAGTGAATCAAAAACTTTACTCAGTTGGCTTTATAAACCTACTTGACCTATAGAGCACAGCTGGGTCTTGGCCATCATCGTTGTTGGTGTCTCGTTCTCAATTGGCCCATCACCAATGTTTTGCGGTGTTTTTTGCTTTCCTTTACCAACGCATCGAAAGCCACCATCATCGTCGTCGTCGTCGTCGTCGTCGTTGCCGCCACCGTGAAGGGAAAGACCTCTATTACGTACAGGGTTGCAGAAATGGCCCCCCTAGCAGGAGATCACCAGCCAAGTAGTGAAGTGAAGTGATTTGAAACAACACACAAAACATTGCTCTCCTTTTTTTTTTTTTTCAATTAATAAACATGTTATGCAAGAAGAGACGCTTATTTGTGGTCATCATCCAGCGGGCAAGAGTGACGTTTTAAGAGAAACACAAACCAATTCAGGTATGTGCTTGAGTCCTATAATCGCGTCACGGTCTTCTGAGGGGGCAGATCTGTATTTTCAAATCTTCACCTTCAGTAAGGTAGTTAGGAGCACTACCTTCGCCCCAAGGCATAGCACTGAGATAGCACTGTACGCTGCTGTGTATACTTCTTCAACACACTAATGCCCAAATGGTAGCGGACCACGGTAAACGCTGGCGGAGGTCACGATAAAAAGGGTTCAACTGACACGCATGTGTGGGGTCTCTGAAAATCCAACATTTCACGCGGTGAAGGTTGGCACAAAGATCTAGTAGGCACCCAAATGAACCGGATCACTTCAACTGCGGTTCACCCCGACGGTAAACAAAATATTGCGGTGACAAAGAGCAAGCTGTGCTGAAGATGACAGTCCCAAGATTACGTCTACCCCTCTGCTACCGAGTGCGCGAATGGTCCAGTGAAAGAGGAGAAAGAGAAACATATCATTTTACATTTTAATTAATTCATTATTGTGAGTAATGAGAACAGTCCCTCGTTGGCCGGGGCCGAGGTGCTGCAGGGCTTCTCACGGAATCGCACCCAGAGTGTAAATAAAGATTTGCACTTTTCGATACGGGGCGAGCTTTTCGCTGGACCGACTGGTTGGCCAGCTGACCGGCCGCAGGGCAATCGACGGAGAAGGACTACCTGCGTACATGTGGTACTTGTGTGTGATAGCAGCAGCACCATCATCGTCGTCGGTGGCAGCCAGGTAGCAGCCAACACTGTTCGAATATGCGTCTCTATAGCGTGGAGAAGGTTTCGAATCGCTGCTGCCGTGGCCGCGGTCTCGATAAGCTAGCCCTCGGAATGGTAAAAGGTGACAGATATTGCGGTCCGAGCCACATCGGGATGGGATTGCTTTATTCAGTCGTCTTGTCTTGTGTGCTGCCGGAGGGCGTTGTTTTTCGTACTTAGCGTGTGAGCGCAAGGACCAGGAGCCCGAGGGGTATCATTGCAGTAATAACTAATGAGTGGCAATAAATCATCACCGCTACATGTGTATTTATTTACGCGTTTTGGTTCCCATCGCTTGAACGAGTCAGTGAGCATCGATCCTAGAGTTTTTGCATCTGACGACTGGAAGATTTGCTTCAATTTGCAAGATTTGTTAGAGAATAAATTATCCGTACGGTAATACAGTTCCCATAGTTTTTTTTTTTTTGTTGAGTGTTTGAATATTCATTGGAATGATCAATGAAGAAAACTTCTACAATTAAAAAAAAACTTCCACCGCCGACAAAATTACCTTTACTTAAATAAAGTACTTATGAACTACCAATCCTGAATCGTTGATTATATCATTGAAAAATGAATATTCCTTTAGCTTAAATATATACAAACGATGTATCCAAATTTTTCGAATACCTAGAATAGCAATATCAATCTTTTTCATTTCATTTGCTCAGTTATAAGCTAGAACAATCAATATCTGTGCTACATTTATAAATAAGTTTCAGATTTCTTTATTTCGTCAACCGACGTAGACTGGACACATACAGTTACATATTTTTCTTGAATTTAGAACAAATCATTGAGAAAAAAATAAGTAAAATAAATGAAATAAAAAGTTTGAAAAAGTTATTTAGGACTGCGCCACGTTATTATTTCGTAGGTGTTAAAAAATGCTTCAATTTTGTATGGTTATATTGTAAAGTCAATGGTTTCGCAGTATTGATGATGGTTTATTGCAAAAATATTGCGATGATGGTTTATTGCAAAAATATTTCGAATAAGATGTTTTCGAGAAGGCGATAAAAGTTTAGTTACAATACAAGCCTTGATGAATAAATGCGCTGCGAAACGAAATCGTTCATAAATGAAACCATTGAATACATACAACGCTCTTTTAATGTTAGTATGATTATTAGCATACAGCAAGCTTTATATGATGGAAGTGGAAATGATGTCCAACCTAATTTACGAAGGACATATAATAGAAATTGTTTTTGTACTGATTCTATTCTTTCTTTGTTTGTGATTGAAAAGGGAGACCATGCAATGCTGCAATATTCCAGAATAGACCTCACATATAGACTGTTCCAAAAAGAAAGGACACACCTTCAGTTCGTTGAAAAACATGTGTATTTTTATTTCTCTCAACTTTTATTCTTACAAATGAATTCTCAACATTGTTGATCAATAGTTCATGATAGATTTTTGATGACTTTTTTATGTATGAGCAAGTTCTCGAGCTTTTCGTTTAACGTTCTTCATAAGGTTCTGCACAGATTGATTAGCAACGATTTTAGACGCACTTGCCCAATCTCTTTTTAACTTTTCTACTGTATCCACTGGCTGAACATGTTTACGAAGATACATATCTCTTGACTAGATCCCAAATCGTTCGATGGGACGATTTTCAGTGCAATTTAGGGGATTCATGTGCTTAGGTACGATTATTACGTCTGTCCGTGGGCAACTTAGCATTATGACACGAAGCAAGGTCGGGCCAGAATATTACAGGATTGTCATGTTGATAAATCAGCAGCTACAGGTATTTTTCAAGCTTTGATTGACGTTAATATCTGCATTCTGTGCTCCATTTACAATGTACAGTATTGTAGTAGTGCGGAATAATATTTAAATAAAGTTGGGTAAAATTACACAAGCGTGATACGTGATTCAAGAATTGATAGCAGCGCGAAAATGAAATGTCATTGTTTATCGATGAAAAAATTAGATCACAGCTAGCCACGCCGTTAGGTATAAATAAAAGCTGCCTGAATGCCCAGCCGACATTCTTGTGACGAACGTTAGAAGCAACGGACCCCTAAGCAGCAGTACCAACAAAGCAGCAGTACCAACAAAGCAGCATCAGAACCACGGACGAGGCAACGGAACGTACAAGGTACAACCATGGCTGAGCCTGGGAACCTCGGTCAAGCATCGTCTGTATGTATAACCGTCCCGACACTGGTCATCGCGGTCCGATCACGACAAGTATGTCCCATAAAAAAATGCGAAAATCCATACCTCAGTTTCAAATAAGTTTTTTTTCATAGAAAATTTTTGATTAATGATTAATGATTATGATTTAAAAAATCATAATTTTATTTAGGGAATCGTTTAGTAAGCCGTTCATGATTACATTACTCAATATGTTCACCATTTCTCTCGATCACCTTCTCCAAGCGGGGACGGAGTCGAGAGCATACCTTCTCAATGTATGAGTCAGTCATCGAGTTGCATGCCTTGGTAATGGAAGCTTTCAGGGCGCCAACACTGGGGTGAGAACGTTCACAAGCCTTAGCCTGAACACATGCCCATATTGAGTAATCCGAAGGATTCAAGTCCGGGCTGCTAGGAGACCAAATGTCCTTTGACCAAAATTCCATGTTTTCCTTCAGCCACGCTTGAGTCCTTTTTGAGGTATGACACGGTGCTCCGTCCTGTTGGAAAATGACGTGTTGGTGTGCTCCAAAGTTGGCTGGCTGCTTGTGTAGGACTGCTTTTTGACTGCGTCTGCTTCTTGTACGTTTTCAGCTTCAAGCTCACAATCACAGTCACAATCAGCCGGACGCCAAAGTCACGAGTTCAAATCTCACCCCCGGACAAGTTACGAAAATACCCAAAAAGATCGCAATACGCACCGCTTTCACACCAACGTTTTCCAGTTTCGCCAACTTTCTTAGTGATAATCCTGGAATAGTGCTCCACTTGTGCATGATGGCACGGCGAGTTCATGGGAAATCTTTCCCATCTCTCGCAATGCGCGTTCAACTTGTCTGTGAGTTGTGTTCGATTTGACGTTTGGGTGTAAACAATAAGATGGATCCGACAGACTACCCGAATAAAATTGTATGTTCAAATGGCATATTGTATATTCAAATGTGTGCCTTTATTTTCTGGGACAGTCTATGAGCAATATATAATGTTTTGAATGTGTATGGATCTTGAAAGTTGTAGCAAAATCGCTTGATAAAGCTCAACATGTGTTTTTCGTTCTGAATCATGTTGATGTCTTCATCTTTTCTTACACTCTTAAAAATAATGAAAATTACATGAACTGTAATTGATAACAGATTTAAGTATCGTGTCATGAAAATCAACAATTGACTGAATCTTATTTGCAAATAGCGGCAAATCCAAAAATAATCGTTGTCACTAAAAATTAACCACAATATAAAGCAAATTAATGTCTTGGGAACCAATTTTTTTTTACATATTTTTTTTTTCTTTTATCTAATCTGAATGTACTATAGTATGAGGAAATTAAAAAAAAAGAAGAAAATTATATGTAAATGTAATAGTCTACGTTGGTTTGACGAAATAAATAAATAAATAAATATCGCACGACGCGCTTAAAAATGGCCACCAGGAAGATGACAAGAGAAATATTTAGTGGATTGTTAATATTTAAAAAAAAAAAACTCCTCTAAAGGATGCATTTATAATACGGTTCCTCGGTTTACAATTCTGAAAATAAAGTTGTAATCAAATAAAAAATTATGTAGTACAATAGCAATTACTCTGTCTTGTTATATTAATTTGATTTATAAATTGTAGATGCGTTTTAATTGTTTGTAAAATATATAAAAATAAGTTATGTTACCAAAATTGACAAAATGGCATGTAAAATTCAGTGTTCATTTTTTAATTCATGTAAATTTTAAACAGTATGGAAATTTAAGTCTCACTAGCCGCTTCGTTTCGGTGCATTTAACAAGACCTAATTTTACACAAAAAATTTTAAGTGTTTAAGTTTCCCCTTCATGTCGTTGGCGTAGATTAGAACTTTTATTTTTTTAAGAATGAAAGAAATGCAAGAGTAAGTCGCTTCGAACAGTGTGCCAGCCACGATGTCTTACACACTAGACGAATATGTTTCATAACTGTGGCACTTCGATTTTCAATCCATACCACATGTGTGGCACACTGAGGAACACTTTTGACAGTTGAGCTTATAGAAATAAGAGACCAGCAACCTTGCCAATATGCATTGCCCGCTTGCCAGGCTCAGAAGAAAATAACAATTTGGAAACATCGGCACCTTCGGCCCAGAAAATTGCAACACTTGTAAACACACTAAAAAATAGCACAGGAGAAAAGTGTGCTGAGCCATCCACCCGTTGAGGAAATGCCATTTACGTACCCTGAGGGACACCTGTTTCCTTTAAATTTAACTATTTGTTGTTGGATTGTTGAATATGATTCAAGCCATTTCAGAAGTCCTGGACCAATTCCTATTTTTTGAAATTTGAAGAATAGCATTGGAATGTCAATACGATCAAATGCCTAGCTAAAGTCCGTGTGAAGAGCTTTAACATGGTTGCCATGATCTATTGCATTCAAATAATAGTGTATTAATTCAAGCAACAATTTGTTGTGGTTGCACGACCATTAAAGAAACCGTGTTGCATGTCGGTAATTCATTTTTTTATTTGCAGGAAATGCCATAGATAATGGTTTCTCCAAGTACGTCAGATTTCCGACCAAATTGTAAAAGAGGCACTAAGAATGAGTTTTCCAAAAAATTTTGGCAATTTTCCTGATTCCAGTGACATATTAAAGACCCAAAACAATGAGGAAGTAAGCTGCTAGATTCTTCATAAATACTGGAGGAATTCAATCAGATCCAGGACTCTTCGAGGCGTCTGAATTCGTTAGAACCTTTAAAATGTTCTGCACCCGAACTTGATTTACTCCAATATCCCTTGAAAAATCTGGATAAAATGCAAAATAATCGCGGATGCGGTCTTCTCGAGAAAATATTGTATAGAGTTCTCGGAAAAGTTTTGCAAAATCTAATAATTTTTTTCCGAGTTATCCCCAAATCCAATTTGGTCTTTACGTAATTGAAGAAGTTCTTTGGAAATGACTTCATTTTCATTCAAATGAATTACTGATGGCTAAATTATGGTGATTGCATAGATACGAATAGTTTCCTATATTACAATCACTATTATTAAGCTTTTTGAAAACTTTGTTGGCTATTTGTTTTCTATTTTTTAGGTTTTTGATATGTCTATTATACCAGACGTGATTATTTCTGTTTCTGTTACGTTGTTATTTCATCAATCGTATTTCTTGAGAAATAATTTATAGTAAAATGTTGTAGAAAACAAGGACTGAAACGAAAATAAGTTATCCGCATATTTTTCTTTCAAATCATATAAATAAATGATGTTTTATTCTAACAAATGGGTGATTCTTTATTGTTCGGTATTGAACTTGAACATTGTAAATACCGGATTAAATTAATATTATTCTTTCACGAATTTGCGAATTTTTAACCGAACACTTTTCATCAAGTTCCAGACAAGTGTTTCATCACATTTTTTGGACGCCTTAGCCCAATTTTTTTTTTTTTTTGAACTCCTGCATATTAGCTACTTTACCAGTCTTTTTGAAGAATCTTTTCTCAATCGCCCAATAGCGTTCGATGGGCAGAAGCTGAGGGCAATTTGGCGGATTGATGTCTTTCTCAATGAAATCTATACCCTCTTCCGTGAGCTAATTGAGAGTTGTTTTAGCGTAATGCGCCGACGCTAATTCTGGCCAAAACAGTGGCAGCAAACTTTTCTGCAGACACTCAGATCGATAGATTTCCGCATTAATTGTTCCGGTAGTGTAAAAACGGTAGACTCCATTCCGCAGGAACATATTGTTGGCCATACCAGCACTTTTCAGCCATACTTCTCCACTTGAATCGACTTGTCTGAATCGCTTACATGCTTCCCTATGACGACAGTGTAATATTGTGGACCTGGAAGGGTTTTTAAGTCCTCTTTGATATACGTTTTGTCGTCCATCAAAATACATGCACTCGGTCGCTGCAATACTTGCGAATACAATTTCCGGGCCCTTGTTGCTGTGCGTTGCTTCTGTTCTGTTAAGGCCTCTCCAAACTGCAGCGTTTTTTTTGCCGCCGCCGCTGCGAAATCGCGGCGAAAAAATCGCTGCGATGAGATGACATGGCGGCTTATGGGAGCGCACAAACCGACGCGATTAAAAAACGCATCGCGTCGGTTTGGGCGCTCTCATAAGCCGCCATGTAATCTCATTGCGGCGATTTTTTCGCCGCGATTTCGCTGCGGCAGCGGCAAAAAAAACGCTGCAGTTTGGGAAGCCTTTATTTTGTTTTTTTTTTTTTTTTTGTTTTTTTTTTTTTTTTCCCTTTTTTTATTTTTTTATTTCCCCCCACGCTTCCCCCCCCCCCCCGCCCCAACACACCCCCCCCCCCCCCGCGTTTTTTTTCCCCCCCCCCGCGTGTATTAAATCCACCCCTTTTACTTCTTCCTCCCAGACTTACACGCAACGCGGTGGGTACAACACCATTGCCATTGCTCGTGTTTTGGCTTCAGACACCGTGTATGATGTTTCGGCAAACAACTCAGCCGAGTGTTTCCGATTGTGTCCGATTGCGGAGTACACGCGCGGTTAATTTATTTTATTTCTACCCATGCCGTGCTTGTTAAACTCAATCGGTGCCACCCAACAGCCAAAAAAAACAAACCTATAAGTCAAATTTTTAGAATCATCCGACGAGCAATGCTCTATCCGTGGTAACAAGTGTCATACTGGGTGTACGTTGAGAGCTTTCTTGTGATCGTAGCCACTCGGCTAGGGTGTTTTCCCAAAAATCAATACACGGTGTCTGAAGCAAAACACGAGCGTGTACACTCATGTCGCGTCCATTGCGTTGCGGGTTCATCTATAAGCACGAAACTGAAGTGGTAAATTATAGCCACATGGTGGTGTGTTTGCAGTCAAGTTCGGCTCTCGTGCAAAACGGTTTGTGTTTTCACCAAGGCTGGTTCCCGCTATATTGGTCAAATCACGTATCTACATTGATTTGTTCTTCTGAATTACAGCTACCACTTTCTGATCCAGTTTAGGGTTGGAAGATCCGGGTTTTCTGCCTCTTCCTGGCAGTTCATCCAAGGAACAGTGTTCTTCAAACTTGGTTATGATGGAATTTACTCCCGCGTGATGAATTTCAAAGCGCTTCGCCAATTGTCGCATAGTTACACCATTTTCACGTAGCCATGTGTCCAAAACCTTAATTTTCACGTCTTCTTCAATGCGTGACATTTTGAAAACGAAAAATTAAAACCTTTCAACAAGTAAACAAACGAAAGATGACAGTCGAACGCACAGCATGCTATGGTGAACACATGAAAACCATCACAAATACACGCGCACAACGCCAATGTACGTGGATAGCTTATTTTCGATACATTCCTTATCCATGGCAATTTAGACGATTCCGTCATTCTTGAAAAAAATTTGCCCATTGACAATTTTAATTTAATTGTTTCGTAGTTTGCTGATAAGTATTCAAAGACTTCCTCGTATTCGCAGTCGTTGAGTCTTCGGTGGTCATGTATAAATAAAGAATATTCAATTGCTGTGTGAAATGCTTCCTTCTTCCACAACGGGTTCAATGATTCCGTCACTCAGTAAACTATTCGTTAGAAAAAATAGCAGTTTTGTTGATATTGTATCTGATTCATTTGGTTAAGACCTGAAGTGACAGTTTTGTCAGAAATGAACTGCAGTGTTTCATCATCCCCAACGACTAGGAGATGGATACATTAATTTTCAGAGTCCGGAACAAAGTCGGCATGCCGTTGATTAAAGTCTCCATAGCCTCGGGAGGAAGTTCAGATACAATTTTATGAGCAATTTCGAAGAAGGTTTCATAAGTGTTTTAGGAGTATGATCTGCCGGAAAATCCGAGGCGGAAACATGTGTTCCCCTTGCTGTGTGTGTTTTCAACCAAACATGCTCAAATTCATTAAATTTAGATGTGATTATAATTTCAGAATTATAATTGGCCGAGAGAGCTACCCAACAAACATCAATGCTGAATAACTGTTTGTTCAAGCAAATTTGGAGAAGTTGTTCAGCTTTTTCTTCTAGAAAGCTGAATAACTTCTCCAAATTTGTTTGAACAAGCGATTATTCTACACTGATGTTTGTTGGGTATCAGGACTACCCTGCCTGACTTTTTCTGCGACGTTCGAAAATTTCACTTGTCTCTGAATAAATTGAATATGCTTCAAACAAATTTTGCTCAGTTTTCAGTATGACCGGAAAGGAAGAGTTCAGTAAGTGTTTGTGTATTTCCTTCATTTTGGCTGGGCTTTTCATGCGATTTAAATTTTAACAGTAAATAAAAATTGCAGTCGCATTCTATTTATGAGCAGACATTGTTGGAAGTGTGTCTGACCCATCCTATCAAGTTTTGAATTTTTTTTATACGTTTCAAACCCCTCTTACGTGAAGAGTACACACTTAGATTTTTTTACAGAAATCTGTAAAAGTTTACCGAATTCTCAACAGCTGAACGTTCGGTAATCCAATTTAACGGATTTCGGTAAAATTTTACCGAAATCCGGTAAATTTTTTACAGATAACTGTAAAATTTCACCGAAATCTGTTAAATCGGATTACCGAACGTTCAGCTGTTGAGAATTCGGTAAACTTTTCCAGATTTCTGTAAAAAAATCAAAGTGTGTAGGCTGTGCTTTTGACGTTTTTTTTCTCCTTTCGACCGAAATTAATATCTTATGTGCCCAAAATGCTTCTGAACGGGTTTGAAGTATGTTTTTCCGCTACGTCGCGAGAAAATTGATAATTATTATTGTCGTTCTACTAAAAAAAGCAGTTTTGAAGCGTGGGACTTTAATTCTTGTCAGAGCTTAGAAAAAAACAGGTTCTAAATAAAAATAAAATCAGTTCAGCGAAGATAATAGTTATTTGCTGCTCAAAAACCACGAACGAAGCCAATACACATTCCTAGCCAGGTTATGTTTAGCATTTTTTTCGCCGCGACCCTATGAAATTAATTAAGAATCAACGTCTAAAATTTACATTTTTACGATTGAACAAGCAAGCGTTATTTTAGCTTTGGTGAGATTTATCGGATTAAAAATTAAAAATTTAACATTTGAAATTTAAAATTTCTAAATCTAGAAGTGTGTTGCAGTACCCTTATCCAAATGATATCGGTAATATCTACATGCTGAAATTATTGCACGCAACAGTAATGACGGAATTTGCGTGACTCTCCAGATATTCTGAAATGGGTTGCTTGATCTGCAAAAGAGCACCTTTCTAGCTCCCCGATTAAAGCTGCAATCAATCATCACTCACAGAATTGTTGCCAACAGATTTCTTCCGTAATACCATTGCCGGCCAATGGGTGTTAGTTACATACACACACACCTCTCAGACCATATTTACGGTTCAACTACATTTTATTTAGTTCAAGGTCAGTTTAATTGTTTTTAACAATCGTTGATTCAATGTTTTGAAGCATTTGTACGATTAAATTCACCAGCAAAATACCTTTTACGCTGTAAAAAATTACCTATTTAAGCGATCTTTTTCAAACTTTCAGACAATAAAATATAACCCATTAGAAAGCTTTTGGCATATTTATTTCATTCAACTTCAATGCCACGTTCTGTCGCGTTCTGTACAACATCTGGCTGCAGCTTCTTCTATACGAAAACCCACTATTTCTTCATGTTTTCCTCAGATTTGACCTCCTTGGGATGCTTCCGTAGTGCCTGCTTCATAATAGCCCATTATTTTTCGATGAGCCTTAGTTCCGGTGCGTTGGACGGGGCGGGCCTGTCCTTTGGTACGTAAGTTATCCCGTTCCCTTCGTACCATTCCTGGACAACATTTGAATAGTGGCACGAAGCTAGATCCGGCCAGAAGATCGTAGGGCCCTCGTGTTGCTTCAACAGAGAAAGCAGACGCTTCTTTCTACACTCCTTGAGGTAGATCTCCCTGTTTACAGTCCCAGTAGTCACGAACGGCGCACTCCGTTTGCCACATGAGCAGATCCCTTGCCAAATCATGTATTTGTTGGTAAGCTTTGAAAGTGGGGATTGAAGTGGTCTTCGACGTTTATCTTCAGGCGGTCCATCTCCACCAGTGATCTCTTGGCAGCGGTCATATCCGGCGGACACGAAGTGCCTCACGATATACAATACTGTTTGCTCCGGTGTGGAGCTATCAGTACGAACAAACCTTCGACCGTAGTTGCTTGACTGTTTTCGCCATGGTTGCTGAAAATTAACTCATAACGCTGTCATTTTTTTTTCTATGCACAATAGGCTTGCTACGATTGACGATGCATAGACAGCTCGAAAAAGTAGTGTGAATTTTTTTTTCAATATCATGCACTTGAATGGAGCGTCACAAAATATACACATTTAAATTATGAAACGTGTAAAATTCTGGAATTTTCCATACATTGTCTATAATGTTGTATGCAAAAGCTCGTCTTTGTTAGAACTGTTTCATGCAAGTTTTTGCTTCGTTTGGAATGAAATACAGTTTCATATGCTCTTATATTTACATCACAATGAAGATTCAGATGTTTTTTCTGTGAGGTGGATTTTTTTATAATTTTTAACGAGACTGCATATTCTGTCGCCACTAATCCTCCGTTTTGTTTGAGGAACGCATCCATAATATTTAAACTCTTCATCATATGAGTTGAAGTATTAGTATTGGTGAATGAATTTCAACTTGTTGTAAAAGTATTTTTTAAATCAAACTCCATAGTAAGAAATGGAAAACATTACGATACAGGAACTTCTACAACAAACATTGCAAATTCAGTCATTAAGGCCAAAGTTTCATTTGATTTCATAAATGATAGATATTTTCTTATGTTAATATTTTACGAACGGAATCTCGAAAAAGTAGAGTGAATTTTTGTTCAGTATCATGCACATGAATGGAGCGTCACAACACATAAAAACTACAAGGTTCAGCCCAATGGGGTTGTACGCAAGGTAACGTAGGACTATGTAGCAATGTGCAATCGAATTCGCCTCCAGTCGCCTAATTGTTTAAAGGGTTTTCGAAATTGGTTTCGCTCAAAAAATAACTGCAATGCACTAAACAGGTTACCCTAATAAACATGTAATATACAAGAACGATATTACAGATGGTTTAACCAACAATCAATATGCAATTAGCGATACGAAATTGATTCACTGTTGTAGAACCCCTTGGTCCGAAGTACACCTTGTAGCCAGCACCTTGCTATACATATTTGCGCCTTTGTTTCGATTTGCTGTGTTATTTTGACAGAATATTTGAGCGTGTGTTTGTGTGAGTTCATTATTAGGAGCGTATTATTAAGCTTGGGACCGAGCTTGGGACCGATGTGCTAGTACTGACTGAGCCAAGAAAAAATCGTATTTGTTCGGGACCTACTGATCTTAGAGTAAGTCTATGGTTTAACCGTACCGGTTACAATTGGGATTATAACCCGAATTGGTGTTTAGGTGCTTCTTATGGTAATTGTTTATGCTGGTAGACATTTAGGACATTTTTACCCAAGAGACTGGCTTCATCCACCACCAATTGCATACGATTTCTCCTAGGCCTATGTGTGTACAACACTGCAAAATGTGCAAATGTCGAAAACACTATGGCTTCGACATACGATATTTTTCGCAACCGCCCATTTCGAACAACTCTCTTTTCCAGTTATTTTGAAAGGGGCCGTTTTGGGGTCAGGGGAACAGCTAATGCAGCCACCTCACTTCGTCATGAAGCTGAACCTTAAAGCTTGAGCAACTCACGTAAATAGTTTGCAGCCCTATGCTGCGACATTTTACTTACACTTCCTCGAAATAATTTGTTTCTTATCGAATGGTATAGACTCTATCCATCGCACTAGAACGCAAGAAACATTTTAAACACTGATTGGAATTCGAAGATAATATTACCAACGAACTTCACATGCCATAAAACATAAATTATCACATGCCATCAAACAGTGGACTGTGATTGCAAATAAGCACACATCAAACGACCCTTAGTGATTTGCAATATTGAATGATATTATGTAACATTTATAATTTATCGAATAATAAATATGATATACTCTTATGTCTGGTTGAATTTTGAGTTTCGTTTGTGTGAAAGCATCCCCCCTTCCAGAGAGGGGGGGGGGTCTCGAACCACAGTAGAAACATTTTTTGCCTTCAAAAACTTCCACATGCCAAATTTGGTTCCATTTGCTTAGTTAGTTCTCGAGTTATGCAAAAAATCCAGTTTCATTTGTATGGGAGCCCCCCCATTCTAGAAGTGGGAGGGGTCTCAAACTACCAAATAATCATTTCTTGTCTTCAAAAACTTCCACATGTCAAATTTTATTCCATTTACTTGATTAGTTCTCGAGTTATCAGAAGTTCCTGTTTCATTTGTATGGGAGCCGAGTCCCCCTTCTAGAGATGGGAGGGGTCTCAATCTACCATAGAAACATTTCTTGCCTTCAAGTACTTCCACATGTCAAATTTGGTCCCAATTACTTGATTAGTTCTTGAGTTATTAGAAGTTCCTGTTTCATTTGTATGGGAGCCCTCCCTTTCTAAAGGTGGGAGGGGTCTCAAATTGCCATAGAAACCTAATTTGCCTTCAAAAACTTGCACATGCCAATTTTGGTTCCATTTGCTTGATTAGTTCTTGAATTATGCCGAAATTTGTGTTTCATTTGTATGAGAGCCCCCCATTCCATTGGTGGGGGGGGGGGGGGGATTGTGATCTTAAACCATCATAAGAAGCTTGCCCGGTCCCAAAAGCCACTGCATACAAATTTTCATGCCAGTCGGTAAAGTAGTTTCTATGTCTATAAGGGTCAGTTCGATAGAAATTCATTTTTATATTTATAAGAATTTCAATAGTTTTTTATTTAAAATTAATAGTTTTCAATATTTTGATGATTGATGAGTAGAAATATTTGCAATCGATCGGTGCAATTTTTTTGAAAATCGGTCATGAAATGACTTAGTTATAAACTTTCAAAACCTAAGCATATCGCAAGGTGTACCCCTATATTGAAAACAAAGACGTAGTCCTACGTCAAAAATGATATTATAAATCATGTAAAGTTCAGGGAAATTCCATACACTTTCCATACATTTGTCGATAATGTTGTACGCAAATGTTCGTCTTTGTTATAAATATTGCATGCAAATGAAATATAATGTTACATGCTTTGACATTTACATCACAATGAAAACTCAGATTTTTTCTCTGTGTATAGTCAATATACCTACCAATCGTTTTTGTCTGATTTAGGTTTTCACCATAGTCTCAGTGTTCTGGTCCATGATCAACGAGATATATACAGATGTGGCAGAAGAAGGGACTTCATAATAATAGTAGCCAAAAATATGTAAACATTTGGTGATGATGTAGCACTCCAAAAACACACCCATTCACGGAAACACGGATTTCTACGTCATGCTTGATAGTGATTGGTGGAATTTTGCAGTTTCGCAAATATTTACTGAGGGTTATTCCGAGAGTCTAAGTGACTTTTGTCACTTGATCAAGTGAGAAAAGTCACGTGGTTTAATTTCCCAGAAGAGTCATGTCACTGCAGGTGACTTTTTTCACTTCACCAAGTGACAAAGGTCACTTCGACTCTCGGAACAACCCTCACTAATTTAATGTTTGGATTGCATAAACACGAAATCGTCGCCATTTACCCACCTGTATGCGACGAGGCAATTGTCAATAAAACATTATTTCTTCAAATCAAATAACAGAAATTCAAATCGAATAACAGAAAAACAACACGGTTTTTTTCAAAGGCCGCTCAACATCCACGAACTTACTAGAATTTGTAAATTATTCACTGAATGCAATGGATAATGGGAACCATGTTGAAGCTCTTTACACAGACTTTAGCAAGGCATTTGATCGTGTTGACATACCAATGTTACTTTTCAAACTGCAAAAAATTGGAATTGAGTCTGGACTCTTGCAGTGGCTTGAATCATATTTAACTAACCGGCAACAAATAATAAAATTCAATGAAAAGAAATCAAATCCCATTCAAGTTACCTCAGGAGTCCCCCAAGGCTCCCATTTAGTACCACTTATTTTTATTTTATACGTCAACGACATTTCCTTCGTCCTCAAAAATCTGAAAGTGCTAATTTATGCCGACGACATGAAGCTGTACTTGGAAATCAAAAATAAAGAAGACATCAATATATTCCAGTATGAAATTCATACATTCTACATCTGGTGTAAGAAAAGCTTATTGGAACTGAATGTAAAAAAATGCAATTTAATATCTTTTAGCAGAAAATTAACAATTAACCAACATTGTAATTGCATTAGGAAAACAGAATGTAGAAAAGTGTGAAAAAGTGAGGGATTTAGGAATTATCTTAGACTCTAAACTTAATTTTATAGACCACTACAACACTATCATACACAAGGCAAATAGCATGTTAGGGTTTATTAAACGCTTCTGCTACAACTTTCAAGACCCGTACACTATTAAAACTCTATATATTGCCTATGTGAGGTCTATACTGGAATATTGCAGCATTGTGTGGTCTCCTCGTCCAGGTGTACATGAAGAAAGAATAGAATAAGTACAAAAGCAATTTCTATTATATGCTCTTCGTAAGCTAGGCTGGGCCTCATATCGTCTTCCATCATATGAAGCTCGCTGCATGTTGATTGACATCCAAACATTGAAAGAACGACGAGAATATGCGATGGTTTCATTTGTAAACGATATCGTTTCGCAGCGTGTTGAATCAGCAGAACTACTTTCTAAATTAAATTTTTATGCACCAATTAGACGACTTCGAAATCGTAATTTATTTGCTCTAAACCATCATCGCACGGAATATGCTAAAAATGGACCAATAAATAGCATGATGGATTCCTATAATCAACACTGTGAAGCCATTGACTTTACAATGTCTCGGTATAAATTGAAACAGTATTTTAAGTCCCTATAATTAAGGATACAAAACTAATTAATTTTTATATTTATGTATAGTTAAGAAAAAAGCTAATTGTATATGTACTAGTCTACAAATGGTTGACGAAATAAATAAATAAATTTTGAAAAACCTCATTGTTCCAAGATAGCATTAACATCAGCCATTTAAGGAGCTGGACGGCTGCTCCGCCCATCACACGTGTCAACATTGAAATGCAATTGCGGAAGAACGTGATGGAGGGTTGCAATTCCTAGCCATTCCTATCACATATGGCGCTGGCGATCATCGAATTATTTAAATTTTCATGCAACGCTTTCAAAAAATCTCTAAAGTTCAATGTTTCGCAACCTAAAAGCAATCCGATTCCAATTACTCCTCGGTGCACAACTGTCCGGGCCCTTCAAACGAAACTGTTCACGATTTTCATTCATCTCAAGAACGGCAATCCTCGAAGTCTCTCGTAATGTTACCCAATATTTTGACGGACCGTCACGGTGGCCCTAATTAAGTCGGAAAATTGTACCGGGGAGAGCATTTAAAACAGCCCGCGACATGGAACCAACAACTTTGACAAGGTAGTAGAAGCAGTTCACCGCAAATAGACCCAGCTGCCGATCGTCAATTGCACCGACCAAAGACCGTGTTTCCAGGTGGATTCAAAATTATTGCAACGAAAAGCAAATGTTTACTCTGGCGATCAATCAGCTGACATGGGGGCGCGCGCGATGCTTTCAGATATGTACTGTGCTGCTGCTGCTACCCATAGTTCTTTTATGCTTCCACCACACGCGTGGCTTTGCACTTGCCCAGAGCTCCCCGCTCGCACCGCAACAGCATCATCAGCATAAGACACGATCTAAATGCATTTCATGATCATGCTTCTCCGCTCCATAAATGTAACCCTTCGCTAATGTATGTATCTGTAAGGAGCGAGTAGGAAAGTATCATGTGGCTCGAGTCTCCTCCTCGGCTCGTGAGACGAACATTTAGGTGTAGGTACTCTCAATTTTAGCTTTTTCCCATCGTCATCATCTTTCAATCGGTGCACGACCTGCTTTTGGAATACGAAGACTATAACCTACCTTTTGCTGAATCATAGCCCAGCAATCGTGGTCACAGTTTCACTTTTCATTGTAGAACAATGTCTTCGCCGGGCCGAATATATCCCAAAGAGTAATTAGTTTTACTTTCAAGAATTTCAAGAAAGTCTTAAATGAACTGATTGACCGCAAACATAACTGGGTCAATTGAATCAAATCGTTGTTCCTCTACTATAAGAGAACAAAAACAAATGAACAAAGTTTGTAGAATGGATTTGTAGCTAAATGTTGTAAATCGTCAATATTTACGCTCCTGTAGCTCCACCACTGGCTGGTTAAAGATTTTCTCGCCAACCTGCGCCTTTACGATTCCATAGTTTCCAGAGTCGCAGCACATGCACAAGAAGATATGCTCCGGCGATCATCGTCGATCATGTCACGATCAGGTTTCCACACTTTTTCTCAGGCTTTCAAAGTGCTTAACCTCGTGTTCAAGAAGGGTTTTTCTTCATACCCAGGGATTCAAACGCCACCATTTATTGAAGAAGGAAGCAACAAAAACACAATGAACCACCGTGCCTCATGTCCCGGCTTCTACACTCCTCGTTGATTGGTTACCATAGGGATCATGTTGCGAGTTCGAGCTTCATTACAACGAAAAAAAAAAGCGTCAACCGGTGTGGTTTCTGCTGTACAAGATCGACGTGGTGTTGTGAAAAATTGAGCGACCTGTGATCGCGCGCGCGACTTGTGCTAAATTAAAGGGATTAGGAAATTACTCGTTTTAAACACGACCGCCAGCCTACAGCAGCACCGACCGCTGCCACTCTTTTTCTCTGAGGCGCTTCACTTTAGCTCAGACTTCAGAGAAGGTGACACTCTCTTTTCTATGTAGGTTCTCACCGGCGTCGTCGTTTTCGTCATTAACATCATCCTGCCACGACTCTCTTTCTCTTACTCAACCTCCTCCACCCGAGTGATCGTGCTGGGCAGTGTAAACACGTGTTTTCTAAGCCCGGACCGCGCGCCGGTTCGTTGGCTGGCTCTGCTGGGCGCTGTGGCGGCGTGAGTCTGTATTTACATTTAATCGACAAACCTCCGTGGATCGTAATTAAAGCACGGCCCCAGGAAAAAGCAAAGAATGTGTCAAAAAATCGTGATTGAGTTATAAATCGATCTCGATCGGAGAGATCTTGAGTCCGTCAATCTCGGTTCGAAGGTAGAAAGAACGAGGAAGATAAAGCGCGCGTGCTCATTTGAATAGGGGTGGGAATGGCGTGCCCCGCTCAATTTGCTACAATGTTACAGAGTGATTTGTTAATAAAATTAATGGAAGCGAAAAAAGCAAGGGCGTCCTCTGGCTTTCGAGCCAGACAGCGCAATCGACGATAACCAAAATATAGACTGCATCGGCCGGGAATCGAACCCGGGCCGCCCGCGTGGCAGGCGAGCATTCTACCACTGAACCACCGATGCTTGATACATAGAGCACTTCTAATTTACACCAGTTGTGGGTTAACTTATAGGACTTTTGCAATAAATTAAGATGCCATCTAAACAAATTTCTTTCGCAATAATTTATCGTGATTTAAGTTTGCCTTAGTGAGAGACACTAAGTACACTAGAGCACAAATCTCATAACCCACATATAAATTTTTAAATTGCTACTTCTTGGTTGGTACATTACAAAGAACAGGGAGTAGCAATTATTACAGCAAATATCTGTAATCTTTCTCTTATCTGTAACTTTCCTTTGAATTTGTTATACTGTGCAGATTGATAGCAAGATAAATGATCAAATTACACAAATTTTTGGTAATTGAAAAACGTAATTTTATGAGTTTCAGGAACAGTTGAATGCATCCATCAGTATGTCTTCAGAACATAAGCAGGTCTTCGACTAATCAAAATTCGTTCTCACATGCAAGCATTTGTTCGCATATTTATAAAATGTTGCCAATCATGAAGTTAAAAGCAAACTTCGATTAGCAACTAAAAGATTAGAAACATTATCATTCCGTGTTCAATTATTGAAACATTTTCTCCAAAGTCGTTATTTAGAATGTATGGCCAACATTCATGGCGGCCAGATAATCTCACTAAACTTTTTCTTTATCATTTACAACATGCACAGTTAATGCTCCGCTCAAAATGTTGCATTTGATAGCTAAAGTACTCGTATTGATGTTTTTATTTCATTCCTCGGTTAGGATCAACGTCGAGCGAACCGATTGATGTCAGAAAAAGTATTAACAACCTGTGGATTAAACCTGAAAATCTATCTCGTAAAAATTATTGAACCTTTTTGTTGCGTTTCGTCCAAACTCCAGACACGTCGAGCAAGTGCCCGTACGGCGTTCAGCAGTGCTGAGTGCGTATTTGATTGCTGATGGTAGGTGGGCACTGCTGAAGGTGCAGATTTTTTAGTTTGGCTTTTCCTCGGCAAGATCGAATCGTGGGAATCGATATGTCAGCGGCCGCAGCAGTTGGGCAAAACGAGGGCAAGATCGTTAGTGAGTTTTTTTTCTCTTCTAATCGAAGAAATCCCTTTGCCATTTGGTAGACAACAGAGTGGCCACCCCACGACCGGTGACTGCACAACTGCTGGAAAAGTGGGATGGGATCGGTTGCAATTTTACGGTACATCGATCGGATCTTTGTTTTACGAGCTTTGACGAGTATGCGAAATTTATATTCACACTAATGGGATGAGACCTAGAGCAGAGTGTCGTGGTTGGTGGTGGAGACAGACTTTCCGTGAAATGTGATTCGTATCTTGGATGCTTGGTGGGAGATATCCTGAACTTGTCCATCAAGCTGTGAATGGTAGCCTTGCCAATTGGAGACTCCAAGGGGGTCGCCCTGGGTATTGGTTTGCAAAAACGATTAATTATATTGGTTTACAACCATGTGTTCCACTCAGGGGCGGCATCATTCAAGTCCGAAACATGGGATGATGATTAGTTGAGGATTAAGTTAATCGTTAGGATAAATTACAGCCATTTCAGGAAGTATGGAAAACCTTTATTTTATAGAGAATCTGATATGCCACACGGTAAAAAACTACAAGGGACAGCCCAACGATGTTGTACGCAAAGGTGAGGTAGGACTACGTAGCAATGTTAAAACCATTTGTTTCAATATTTCGTGACGGTCTTGGCATAAGCTTGCTTTATATTTGCGCTTCGGAATAATATAGAGACCGTTTAAATTTCCGAGCCGCGTTTGAAATTGTACACAAGATTTAAGGTATGCGGTGAAGAGAAAGCTGAATCTTTTTCGGCCACCGCTGGCTTCCAATTGACGAGGAATGTTAGATATATTTCAATCCAAACAAATTCTTTAGCTGGGAAAATCAAATTCGTCGTCCTAAGAAGGACGGATTTTAAATGGTCTATGTCTGATCGATCTTCTCTCTTATTCACATCTTTACTAATATTGTGCGACAATTCATTAGCCAGCAATATTAGCGTCATGTTTGTAACAGTTGTTAGCAATGAAATCAATTATCTGCTAATTACTAGTAATTGGTAAGCTAATGTTGCTAGTTAATGCATTTTCTTATACCGTTCGTACCAGTCAACCGCCTTACCAAAAGATGGCTGCCAACTAGATCATACTTATTTCGCTCGTGGTTGCGCCAACCAGCTGGCTACAAATTCATCACTGGCTTGGTTAACCGACTGCATAACCAATGGCTTCCTAGCAACGGTTGCCAAGCCAAAGGAGATAGAGCCATGCTCGCCAGAGCACCCTCCAGGGTACTTGTCACCGTCAACTGCCAATTCAATACTCGCTCATTAACTTTCTGAACAGCTCCAAGGCTGCCGAGCGAATGAAGCATTTTAGCTTAAGCTTTTTTTAGCTTAAACTATCTTTATTTCCATGGTATTTGTTTTACAAATGAGCCAGAGAGGCCCGTTAGCTCTAGTTCTAACCTTATCTTTTTGAAATTTTTATTAATTTGGTTAATCCAATCGATAATATGTTTTCCCAAAACGGGGAGCGTTTGATTTTTAATTTAAAAAAGAATTTTATTTACAAACTTAAAACTAACGTGTGAGATCACGGATGATCTGGTGAGGAGATCTGGCACAGGACTCTCTGAACCTAGCCAGGGTTGATGTTTAGCGTTCTTCCAACACCTGAAGACCAGCCAGGCGATGGATCTGGGAGTTTTTAGTCCTAGGGGGACTGTTCAGAATCATTCTCAGAAGATTATTCTGGATGATCTGTAGTTTAGCATGATGGGATTTGGCGCATGACTCCCAGACTGGCAAAGCGTATTTAATAACCGGTAGGATGATTTGCTTGTGGATAGCAAGCCTATTTTAAAGGGAAACGAAGGAACCTTCTGTTGATAAGAGGGTATAGTGACCTCTTGAGGATGGAGCACTTTGTGGATATTTTGTTTACGTGGGATCTAAATAGCAATTTCGAGATCGAGATAAACAACTTCACTCGACCATTCGATGGGAGTACTACCGAGGTGGACTTTATCATTACCAGGCGAAACAAACCGATGTGACTTTGAGTGTGGAAACAGAATGGTTTGTGTTTTTGCTGCATTGATACAAACCTTCCAGCTGTTGAAGTAGTCGGACAGAGCAGCCAGGCCTTCCTGAAGTTTACGAATCACTCGACCCTTGTAGATGATGGCAGTGTCATCTGCGAACATAGACAAAATACCACCATCTGGTAGGGGAGGAGCATCTGATGTGAAGATGTTGAACAATATAGAACTTAGGAGGCTCCCCGTCAACATTGAACGCATCGGAATAGGAACCACTCAGAAAGACCTGGAATCGTCTATCCGTTAAGTAATTTTTGATGATTTTCGCGAGGAAGATCTGGAAGTTTAATCGATGCAGCTTATACTCAAGACCATCATGCCAGACATTGTCGAACGCCTTCTCGACGTCCAACAATGCCATGGCAGATGTGTTTGAAACGGACTTGTTCCGCCTTAAGATGTTAGTAACTCTTGACTACTGGTGGACTGTGGAATAACCGCTCCTAAATCCGAACTTTTCTGGGAGGTTATTCTGGTTTGAGAATTCCAGCAAACGGCTGAGGATCAGCTTTTCGAATAGCTTAGAGATGGAGGATAATAAGCTGATAGGGCGATAGCTTTTTGCACTGGTAGGGTCTTTGCCAGGCTTGTGGATTGGGATAACTTTAGCTAACTTCCAACGAGACGGGAAGTAGCCAAGCTCCAAGCATTTGTTGAAGACCGCGGCCAGGTGGACAACAAAGGCAATGCTTAAGTTTTCCAACTCAAGGTTGAGTACTTTATCGACACCTGCGGCCTTCATGGTTTTGGTTGTTTTGATGGCTGCTCATCAGCAGTTATTCTTAAATCATCAGGAACAACTATGGGAGATTCCACGACTCTAGACATTGCTTCCAGAACGGCAGGCTCATGCGGACTCACAATGACATGACCTAGGTTATGGGAATCCACAAAATGCTGGCCAAGTGCATTGACTTTTTCAACAGGTGTTAGTAGAAGCGAAGGGTCTGTATTTTGATCGGGAGACGAAAGAGGAGGGATAGGTCTCGGCTTATTTTTAAGGATTTTAGTCATCTTCCAGAATGGCTTTGCACAGTCTGGGAGTGAGTGAAGATGGTAAGCAAATTCTCGATTTCTTTGATCCATCAACCTGGCTTGGGTGATTTTTCCAAATGAGAATATTTAAATTAAATTAGTGCTAAGTCCGGTCGTTGGCCATCACCAAAAAATATTTTTAGGATGTTAGAAGTTGTCGCCATGTTTAGATTGATGAATTTCGTAAGCAAATGATTTCGTGCTACGATGCGTTTTTATTTTAACTTAAATTTGCAAGCATAGCAATAACGTGCAATAAAATTCAATCTGTTAAATATGTTTTTGTTATGTATTCAACGTGGAGCACTCGTTTTAAAATCTATCACGGAAGAGAACAAATTTTAACTTCTACCTTGTTGTGATTCGTGAAACCGACTGCGTTCAAAAGAGGTCTGATGTTGTAATAAAAACCAAAGACAACCATCATGTAAATTTCAGGCTTTCAAATCTCAGTATTAAGTCTAGTGTCTTTTTTTTCAACGCATTACGGACTTAGATTTGAGGTTATTAAATATATTCTAGAAGCCGTTGTAAATGTTACATCCGGAACGTGATTTTGAGTGTGAAAGTATTTATTATTTTTGGATTCAAGTTAGGATTTAACAATACATCAAATAGAACATAAAATTAAGTCATATTTATCATTGAGTCTTAAAGAATTTAAGTGCAACAAGGATTAGATCAAACGTAATATTGATTATTTTTAAGAGTGCAGTATAGAAAACAAAGACGTAGTCCTACGTCAAAAAACCACTCATTGTGATGTAAATATTATATTTTATTCCATATGAAGCAGCAACTTTCAAGAAACATAAATTGGAAAGAAGCGCCTCGCATACAATATGTTAGACAATGTTTGAAATGTCTCAATACTTGACACGATTTATAAAGAAAACCTACAGGTTTTGTGCTGATCCTTTTATGTGCATGATACTAGGGTTTTAGGTTTACACTACTTTTACGAGCTGTAAAAAACATCCACCCACCCCCACCCCCAAACCCACACCCACCACAACCACCCACCAACACACACACAAACCACACCCCCACCCCCACCCCACCATTCCCCCCTTTTATTATTTTTTTCTAGAAAGCAAATTCACTTAAAATAATCCACACGTCAATGCTACGTGAAAATTCACGTAGATTACATAAAATGCTTTTCCATTCGAGTTTATCTGACAAAGGTAACTATTATCGGACTATAGATGAATATGAAATGAATCGCCAGTAACTTTTACTGCAGTTGCCCCATCTCTCTTACGTGAAAATGACGTACTCACATGAATTCATTTTGAGAGCTGCCTTTAGCGTTCATTCTGTGGTTTACTCTAGTGATGAAACGACAAGATGTCTTCTGTTGAAAACAAATTGCAAGGGATATTTGATGGTAAAATCTGTTTGATGTGAACTTGTACCCTTTAATTACTGTGTATTTTTCTTTTTAAATACAATGTGGAGTCGATTTGTTCGATTTACTTAATATTACGACGGTTCAACTTCGCAAGTCTTTGGAACCAACAAAAATTCCATGGAAATATCCAGTCTTGCATGAATTGATTTCGTAAACAAACTTTAATACGTTTTATGCTGCAGAGTTACAAAATCGTTACCCGGGTAACCAATAAGCAGTTCCAAAGCGTCTTTACGGCAGCCTATCAAGCAATTAAGGCGCCTTAAATGCAACAAAAATGCCACTTTTGGCCCAATATACGGCTGCTATACTGCAATGTTATAATAATGCTTCGTTAATGCTATTTTGCAATCGAAATGCTTATTACAGACTACAAGCATTTAAATAGCATTTGAAATGCAAATTTAACATTCAAGATGCTGATATAATGCTAATATAATGCTTGTAACATCTGAAATGCAAATTTAGAGTTGATTTACTGCGTATGCTAATGCTTATTGGTTACCTGGGTAATTTTCTCAGGTTCCATCAAACGAAGCTTCCAGCGAATGCGATCCGAATTATCAACATGGTGCAACATCAACGAAAGGCATTATTCCAGCAAGCTACTGCAACCATTGAATATAGATTCAGACTTAAATATGCTGATTACAAAAAGGGAGAATAATAAAATATACTTATTTTCAATCACTGAGTTCATCATGCATAGCACAAATTTACAAGTAATAAGCCAACTCTTCAAAGTTGGAAATTATAACGAACATTTCTGGCGTATGAAATAACAAAATGTTTACCTGTCGCAGATATGCTAAAAATTGACTTTTTTTTATAGTTCCCCAGTATCAGTATATGAAACTAGCGATTTGAAATTGGTTCACTGTTGTAGAACCCCTTGGTATGAAGTATTGTTGTTTTGTTTTGATTCGCTGGGTTATTTTGACAGAATATTTGAGGGTGCGTTGGTGAGAGCAACGTTATTAGGGGCGAATCATTAAGCTTGGCACCGACGTGCTGGTACTTCCTGTGCCAAAAACTATATCCATTTTCTTCTTGACCATCCAGCTCCTGATATTAGTGCATAAAATTGGTATTCAATCGAAAATGTATTGCCGAATTATAACCAGTTTCAATGTGAATGTGTAGTTTTGTAATTTGTAATTAGATTTAATATGCAGTATTGGTTTTATTTATTTATTTGTTTATTTCAATAGCTGCATTATTTTCCCATTATGTACTCTATTTAAGGAAAAACAGATTCGAAAATAATGCAATCATTGAAATAGTTGACTAAACAATATTCAGATTATCAAAAAAGCCATGTTTTAAAATCAACGCACAAAAACATGAATCCAACATATTTTTTGACAAAATTTACTGGAACATCATCTAGGTTCTACTAACACACTTTGTATGAGATACTGGAAAAAGCACGTAGATATTTCGTGAGATTCCGGTTGAATGCGAGTTCAGTAGTTCATTTTCTGCTACTTATGATTCACGTAGATGCTACGTGAAAAGTAGTATGAAAAAAAGACACATATTTTTTCACGTAACGTTGACGTATTGATTGTTTTGAGATGTGATATCCGGAAACTTATTATCCGAAATCGTCAGAAAGGTCTCTCGGACAAAGAAATTACTCGAATATTTGAAGTAAGGACTAAAATCTCGTTCGCTACCAGTCGTGTTTTTCGAGAAAATATTTACTCAAAAATTTCCGTAGAAGACTGCAGGAAAAGGGCTTTAAAAAGGGGTGTGCCCAACGGCACACCACATGAAACCACTGCATACTTCCGTGCGTCTCGTAGTATGCTATTGGAATGGCCGCCCCAAAGCATGGACCAGAATCCGATAGAAAACATGTGGTCCATTTTGGATCAGATTGTTGACATAGGAGATGTGACTAACTGCGACAAACTTTTCAAAGCTTTGGAAATATTAACCCGACCAGAAGGGTATAACATAGAAATACAAACCTTGTTACGACTTCCTAATTTTGATATAAATGTGTTATAGATGTTTTCATCTGAATAATTGTATAACATACTTATAACAAATTAAGATATAAAGCCCCGCTTGGCACAATCTGCGTAATGAAATAAATTAATTCTAACACTAGCTGTTGCAAAGTTTGTTTTGTTTTTGTTGTATCTATATCACAGTTTGTTATAATAGTGTTACCTCTTGAGGACTTTTTGTTACAATTTCTGTTACAAAACTTGAAATAATTTTGTTGTTTCCTTCTGGTCGGGAGCCGTCAACATATCAAAAACCTTGTTGGAATCCTTGATTGAAGCTAAAGGTGCCATACTTAATACTAAAGTTAAGAACAAGCAATGAAAATGATGTATTTTATTAATGCGTACTTTATTTTGTCCAACAAAATGGTGGTAGACAGATAAATAGATATATATACTACTGAGCTTATATGCCTCGACTGGTTCAGCTCATAGCCGAGATCATTAGCTCACCACAATGGAGAGTTTCTTATTGAATACTATCTTCAGATAATTTTTCACTCTCAAGACTCCGAAAATACATCTACAGTGCTAACTTTTGTTCGAATGCTTTAAAGAACTATCTGTTATAACAATTGAGAAAATCAAGAAAGTTTGAAAATATTAGAAGTGCATATATTATTTTATCCAGTACCGTAGCTTTTCTCATGATTGATCCTACTTGCCCGTTGGGCGCCTCTTGTTGTTGTATAGGTTATTTAGTACACTAATTTTTGCAGTGTGGCCGATGAGATGTTTGATTCAGTCGACTATCATGTGCTTTAAAAAATGGACTTAATTTAGATGACGAGGAAAAAAAAGCAAGAACAGATAATTCTAAGAAACAAGTTTTCCTTAAATCCAACATTAATTAAGCCTTGGCGATCAACTGCTGCTCCGTTTCCGCCACGAAACAATTGGAGTAGATCCTTCGTTTGAGGTTTGCCCAAACATTTTTTATCGGTCGCAGCTGCGGGACGTCCGGAGGGTTGGCGGTCTTCGGTTCAGCGTTTATCTTTAGCCGGTCCATCTCCTCCAGCGATTTTTCGGCAAAATTTGCCGCGGACAGGTTCGATCAAAAAACAACATCCTCCTTCACGTGAAGTATCACGATTAAGGCGGCAGCTTTTGGCAGGTAATTCGTACTGAATATATCCCCAAGCCCCGAAGAAAAAAACAGTGACTTGGACATTCGCTTCTTGTTGATCGTCAGCCACAGAAGAATCTTCTTCGGGAACTTGGTATGGAAGATATATTTGACGTTGCGCTTCGCTGGAAAGATGTTTTTCACCAGCACCTTCAGTCGCTCTTTCTGGATGATTGCCTGCTGCTCAGACATGGCCGGCCTCGACTGACGCCTCTGCACAACAATTTCCATCTTATCCAGGCACTTTTTTACAGTTTGGCTGTTTCCACCAACAACTCAGATCAAAGCGCGGAGCGTTGAGACCACCGGTCTTCCTCTTCAGCTTCTGTCGCACTTTACGGTCGCGCAGCACTGTCGAGCGGCCGGAACCAGGCTTTCGATCGATGCTCTTGCCTTTCTCCAGAAGGGTGAGAATGTTGTAAATGCCGAAGTGAAGTGTTTCTCCAGTGTGGTTTTCACCCCTACATATAATAAACTTAAAGTTCTGTCCAGTTAGAATCCGGAATCACTTATTGTGTTGCAGCGGCACGGAAAGTGACCGCTGCAAGAATTCTTTTACAGCGGTTTGTTAACCTAGGCACCCACTTTCTATGGTATAAATTCACGGTGTTTCGTGCAGTGAGTCAAAAGTTATTCCAGATGGAAGCCGAGAGGAGAGAAAAAAATCTGCACACCCACGTTGATAATCCAACGTGGTCCGCAATAAAAATCGCAAAAACGTTGAAAATCGCCAAATCAACCGTGTATAATGTGCTCAAACGTTTTAGGGAGCGAAAGAGCGTGGATCGAGTGCCTCAAGGTAAGCGTCGAAGTGGGACATATGACCGCAAGCTGAACCAGAAGGTGTTGAAAACCGTCAGAGCAAACCCTGGACTATCAGATAATGAAATCGCACAAAAATACGCTGCTGCTCGCAGTACCGTTCGAAGAATTAGTTTGCGAGCAGGATATCGTTCTTATCGAGCCAGCAAGCAACCAAACAGAACGTTAAAGCAAAGTTTCGTTACCAAAACTCGAGGTCGGAAATTGTACCCGGAGGTTTTGACGAAGTACCAAGGATGCCTGCTCATCAACGATCGACCTACGTCAAAATGGATTTCGGACAGCTTCCTGGCCAAAAATTCTACATGGCGACGGCACGAGGAGATTTCTGCGAAGTTTAAGTTTGCTTTTATGGACAATTTTGCCATAAAAAACTGATGATTTGGCAAGGGATATGCAACTGCGGAGCAAAAACCAAAGTGTTCGTGACGAATAAGACGATGGACTCGAAGCTGTACAAGGAAGAATGCCTCAAAAACCGCGTACTACCTTTCATTAAAACCCATAAAGGTCCCGTGAAGTTTTGGCCAGATTTGGCGAGTTGCCACTACAGCCGGGAAGTCATACCGCGATAATAACGTAGATTTCATCGATAAAAATATAAATCCACCGCAGTTCCGGCCCATTGATAAATTTTGGGCAATAATGAAGCGGAAGCTTAAGAAAAGTGGAAAAACGGCTCGGGGCGCGACTCAAATGACCAAAATGTGGAACAAATGTGCCAAGGAAGTTGACTCCGGAGGTGTGCAGCGTTTGATGGGAGGAATAAAGAAGAAAGTGCGAATTTTCATAAGAAATGAAGAGAAATTATTTGAATTGATATTTTAAAGTACAGTGCATTACCTTTGTTTTGATGTATTAAACTTATTTGTACGTCAATTCGTTACCGAGATACAGATGATTTTATTATTCCGGATTCTTAATGGACATAGCTTTAGGCAAGGAAATGGCAAAAATCCAGTGACTGTGGGGAAACAAAAAATGCCCTAATGCCATACGATTTGAAGAACACTTGACAACAGAAATGACAACAGCTACTAAGGATACGGAAAATAATTCATTACCATTTCAAATCCATAGTGGCGGAACACAATTTTACTAACATGTATAAACTAACAAAAAACAATACAACAATATTAAGACAAATAAAAAAGCCATAAAAAGGAAACTTGTCGATGTAAAAAGTTTAGTAATTGTCAAACAGGAACCATCAACTCAACTACACAGGGACCAAAGAAATCGATGTACCCATCTCGACAAATTACTACGTTTAAACGAACAAAAATCGTCTCATTCGACTGATGACATAACGCAGAATTTGGCGAAATTATAGTCTCTTGAAGCATTTCGAACAAAGAAAAGATAAGCATTTCGTGCCTTCTCGCAACTGTATGCTTCTATTGATTCTATTGGGAGACTCGGTTATATACCCTATGATGTCATTATCGCCTATCCGCTCAACCAATTGCAATGTTTCGTGATATAGTGAGCGGAATATTATAATTTGAGATAACTCAATGAAGACGTCTTCCAGATTGACAGACAATCGGTGAGTAACCACCTGGTACCTCATAGCAAGATGCTCAGAATCGGCGAACCGGACGATACGATAAACTACCCCCAAGACCCCCCTATTAACGCTACATTCGAAAACATAAAACAACAACAGGGAAATAGAAGGATGAAACAACAGCAAAAAGAAGCAAGGTGTCTCTAGATGTTTTCTGCGAATTGACAATATTTTTCATAAACAATTGGTTACTAGATGTTACTATTAACTTATCAACAAGTCTATCGAACAAGTCCGGTATGGACGACTCGTAGTTCGCATGACTTTTTCCAGTGATTGACCCTCAGGAAACATATTTGCTTGACCTTCCAATGAGAAACGATTTCTTAAAATACATATTTTAACTTCTGACCAACAGTGCAAAAAAACAGCACCTGATATTCAATGTCTCCGTACCAATCGACGCGGATTGTACCATGTTAACCTATATAATGCCCATTCGAATGCACATTGGGTTGACCACCATCCTTGGTAGCATCAAACGGCTGCCACATAGCAATAGGAAAAACTAAGAATTCACCTAACAAAAGGCTATTCGAGGAACCTGTCCCAACTACAAAAAAAAATATCTACAAGCAGGACAGGGAGATACCACCATAAAATAAATCTGAGCTTCCTCCCTTCCCCCTTCAAGATTGGGGAACAACCTATTGCAAGTGGCCATTAAATGTTGTTGTTTTGAGATGTACTTTTTTCTCCCTCAGAGCAAGCGACCCTCATTCGCATAACCAGCTTGGCTGTTGTGTAGCATACACAGGTTGACAACCAACGACAAACGAATCCGACGACTCTTGTTTCATTTGTCCAACTTCTAGCAGGCTCTTGGACCCAGTCAACGGCACTGCTGCAGCATACTGGAGAAACAGGAGGTTGTTAACTGTCAACGGATTTATGTTTTCGACTGTTGTAGGAGAGGAGGTCACTTCCAAGACGTCTCCTACTCTTACACCCTCCGCGAATGGATGCCAATGGGTTGGGGTGTCCAATTTCTTCTGAACAACCACCATCGGTGACAACATCCAACGGTCGGTTAATACTAGGCACTCGAACTGCCACTGCACGCGAAAAACCCTCCGCCAGCCGTGTCGGATGGAGGCAGATCGGTTTCACCCCGACTCTGACGGAGATACTTTTCCCATCACCCGTGTGGGAGCAGCAGCGCTGGAAAAGGTCGAATCAATCTAGTGGAAATTCGCGATAGGCGCGACAACAACGTGAAGAAACACGGGGAAACAAAAAAAAATCTTCGATACGGGTGGCAGTGCCTGGGCTTGCTGGACGCGCATTCATTCGGCACGGGAGATAGCTGTTGCCAACGTCAAATGCACCTACAATGCACCTCAGCGCCCAGGGTGGACAAAATGCATGCAGAAACGATTTTTCAAAGCATCAAGCACATTTCAATCGAATTTACATAATATTATTGTCCATTGATTTGAATAATGAAAACGAATATATGTTTGTCGTCCCGGTATGTGAGGAGGGAGTGGATGAATTGGAAGTGGCCATCGAATGCAGCATATGATGCTTTGGGTTTTCTACGAGCCAGGATAAGGAAGGGTTTTGTGAAAGGGCCACGAAAAGATAGTAACACCTGATGCTTTGTTGTGCTTTCGTGTGGCAGAATAACTTGGCGAATGTATTCGCAGAAACCCCGAGTAACATGTCTAGAACTGTTTGGTTTTATTTTGATTGAATAGAAGTTTTATTGCAGCAACTTGTTTCCTTTGATTTGATCATAAGAGGTCATAAGAGATTCCATACAAAGCAAACCACGAAAAATATTTGAAAGTGTCTAGAAACTTTTTATAAACCTCTTTTCAAAACCAACAGAAACAAATGGAGTATTTCCAGGTTAAATCAACAAAAAAAACATCTTCTTCCCTGAACCTCCCCGATTTGGATTTTGCTCAAGATTAATTTATTTAAATTTTCATTTGTGTAATCTTCAAAATATCATAACTCGTTAACCGTTGATTGTAATGAAATGTCTGAGAAGAAATTGTAGATAATCAATGGAGCTTTATAAATAAGACTGTACACCGAAGAAACATATTACTCTTTTCTCAAAAAAAAAATTAAAATGGTTTGTAATGTACGATGTTCCGCTATTTTTACTGGAGACTTCTAAGTCACACGAAGAATAAAACAACATATTCGTAGAGGGAGCAGCTTAAAATAAAAAATTTTAAAATCGTGATATTTATATTTTGAGTCTTTTTTTGATTACTAAATAGCATATCATAATAAAAACATATAGTTTTTCAAATTTGAAATAAAAAGGCTCTTGGTAAGCATCTTTCTATATGTAGCCTTTTTCAAGATAATTTGTATGCAGTGCCGAATATCCCTTTTCATACGATAGTCGTGATTCTCTATAACAATGAAACTATTTTCAAACACTACATACAATTTCCTTCAACTTACCTCTTGGTACCAAGAAAATTGGACCTACTGTTTTGGAGCTGTAAGTCTGAATTTAAAAGAAGCACCTTTTTTTGGTTTTCATCATTTATTGAGCTGTTTTGTCTAGAGTTTGTCACAAGTATATTATCTATTTATTTTACAATGTTGAAAATTACACGTGTTGTCTTAAACCTTAATTTTTAACATGTTGCTATGAAAGCTCAGTACAAGTCTGACTCGCTTATCCACAGCGATTTTTCATTCACTGCGAATAATCGAGTAAAAAAGTAATATTTTTGGAGAAAAAAAATGTTTTAATAATAATCAGGATATAACACAATGTGATATTACATTGTGTTTAAAATCTTGACTCACTTCCTTAAGTGAGAAAATTCCTTTCTTACAAATAAAACTAAAGTTTTTTTTTATTATTTTTAAACATTAATCAAACACGCTGAGAATAGTGTAAGAATGTCATGATGCATATTGTATGACCATTATGTTCGATAGACAATTTAAAAGTAGTCGTGAATACACTGATAGGCAAAATAAAGTGCCCACCTGATCATTTTATAAATTTACTCTCATTTATTTGGTTCAGATTAAAGTAAACACACTGTAGTCTATATTGATATCTTATATTTTATATTCTTTTCAAGTTTCACTTATGGAACAATAAGGCTTGTTCGCGACAAAATCTGGACAGATTCAATTTGAAATAGAACAAATTTGCTGTTAGCTCAATCCAAGATACATTTTGTATTCATTTAATTGTGCTTTATTAGTCATCTTAAAACTAATTACAGTTACTTAATAAGGCTGCATTAAGAAACTACGAACTTTTGAGTTTACTCCAGCCATTAGGGTCTGTGCAGACTTCTCTGCAACCGATTTAGCTGCTTTTGTCCAAGATTTTCGAAATTATTCTATAGTTGTAGCTTGTTGTTTATATTGGGAGAATTCTCTCTTAACGAGAGTCCAAAACCGCTCGATAGGTCGCAACTCCGGGCAGTTGATGGATTCGCCTCTTTCGGTACAACATGGACTCCATTCGCTTTATACCATTCCAAAACATCTTTGGCGTAGTGACAAGATGCCAAATCAAGCCAGAATAGCGAGGGAGCGTCATGGGTGCGTAGGAATGGTAACAATCGCTTCTTGAGACATTATTCACGATATATTTCCGGTATTTTTTTTTTTGTTTACCGTTCCGGTATGGATGAAGCTTTGGCTTGCTCGACTACAGCTGCATATTGCCTGCCAAACCAAATATATTTTTTAGGAAACTTGGCCTTTTTCTTCGTCATGAAATGCATCTCTACGCCGCTCCGTTGCATGGCAGTATAATAAGACGATCCGAGAAGCTGCTTAAAGTCTTCCAGCACAAAAGTTTCATCGTCCATTATCACGCAGGAAAACTTCGTCAAATATTCGCGATACAATTTGCGAGCCCGGGTTTTAGCCGTCACATTCTGTTTATCATTACGGTTCGGTACAGTTTTCACCTTGAACGACTTCATACCTTGCCGGTGCTTGGAAGTATGCACAAAAGTTGGGGACATTTTTATTTTTCTAGCCACAGTACGTACCGAGAGATCTGGTCTCTTCTGCAATATTTACTTCACCTTCGCGTCCTTCTGGTGGTTCCTGAGATCCGTTTTTGTTCCGCTCCCAGCCTTTCTGGCTGTTGTCAAACGTGTATCGAAAGATTTAAGAACGTTATGGACAGTGCTTGCAGGAAAACCAAGCTTTTTTGCAAGTTTTCTTACTGACAGATCCGGATTTTCATTGCAACCGCACGCAATTGCTTTTCTCACTTGCTCTTCTACGACGCCATCTTCGATCTAAAAGCTTGTAGTATCACCAAAAATTGATTTTACACAATGAACGGACATACGTTCATCAGTCTGCGAAATACTTTTTGCGTTGATTAAGTATTTTCAGAGATATACGTATTTAGGGGTGTCCAGATTCTGTCGCGAACAAGCCCTAATAAGAAAAAGTTCGACTTGAAGAAAAAACAGTGTACACTTCATTTTGGCTCCCGGGAAGTTAAATTTAAGTACAACAAAAGCATTATAATAATTTATGTGTCCTCCTTTGGCCTTCAGGGCCAGCTGCAGGGGCTTCGGCATGCTCTACACCAGGTTCCTTAGGTGCTGTGGATCAATCTCTTCCAAGGCGCGCTTCAGGGTTTCAAAATAGTTGGATTTATTGGTAACACCAGTTTTGTCAACCCTGGCATCTAGAATTGCCCACAAATTCCCGATGGGGTTGAGGTCTAGGCTTTGTGGAGGCCATTCCTACGGCTTATAGCTTTCGATATCACTACGTTCTCCATGAATCAAACGCGATCACGTGTAAAAATTCACCAGGTCAGGCCGTTTGCTTCAAAACACGTCAAAATATCAAAACATAAACGATCGAGGGGTCTTTCAAACTTATCGAAAACATATCGGTTTTTGAAGTGGGCACTTATTTTTGTCAGTTTTTTTTTTTATTCGCTTTTGAAGACCATCCGTTCTGTACAGCTCTGAATTAAATGTCTCATCAGTGATGAAAACCTTGGTCTTCCTATCGCAGCTACAGATGCCTTGCCAAATCATGTATTTACGTGCAAATTTAACTGCAAATACGAACTTGAATTTGGCAGGAACATCTCCCCGAGCCGTAGCCAAGTAAATTTTTTGTCCCGGTAGCTGTTTGAAATCGGCCTTTACATAGATTTCATCATCCTTGAGGAGGCAGCCATTGAACTTTGTCAACACCTGATCATACAGTTTTCTGGCACGAATTCTGGTCACATTGTTCTGCTTTTGATCCTTATTTGGTTGTCTACAGGCACGGTATGACTTGAAGCCTTCCCAGAGACGAATCCGTTGCACAGTACTGCGAATTTTTTTTGGCCAAATCGCAGTCTGAGATGTTGGGGTTTGCTTTAATGTTCTTGATGACTTTGGCCGCAGTTGACGGTTGACAGTACCCGCCCGACGCTTGCTTTGAGGCTTGCGATCCGTCGACAAAGTACTTTTCCAAAACATGCCACACGGTATTTCGGAGGAAAACCCAACACATTAACAAGTTTTGGCCCAGAGCACGAAGGGTTTTCCAAATGATTGCGCACAATTATTTTTCTTCTTTCTTCTTCCATTTTGTATTTCTCTGAAACACGTTCGAACTGCACCGCGAAAAAAAAACTTCTGATGTTGTTATTGTTATAGGGAACACATAAGTTTACAAATCCGACCACTAGGGTCGCTGTATGAATCAAAAAAAAATTCCAATACTAAATGGGCCACACCTTAGAACATCAAATAGAAAATGAGAATTCGCATAAATGAAGACTCACCATGTTTTCATTATTCCAAGCTTATCCTCGGTGGTGCAATCCGAGTATTGTCACTTTTCACAAGACATAAAATGTATTAAGGTCTGAGATATGTTCCTTTTTACTACAAAAACAAATATGTTCCATAGTTTGGTAATATTGTGACACTCGGGCATAAATTATCAGTTTAGAGTGTTTTTCCACTTTGTCGCGAGTGAATCGATGATTATTAGCAGTTTTGAAGCTTGATATAGAGTCGCCTCATAGCGGGGATTTGCATTATTTGCAGAGTGCGGAGTGAAAAAAAAAAAGTGCAATGTGGAAAACGGCCATTTGCTGGTCAGAAGCGGCAAGCGAAAACAACGCGCATGGGCAGGTGAAAAGCTTGCACATAATTTTAGGTGCATTCACCACGGGGTGTACAGAGTTTTGTTATGCAGGTTGCATATCTAGCGTGCTGTTTAGAAACGTTAATTTTTGCGCTTATTTAATCACGAGTGCATGAAATTAATTACGAATCAACATCGAAAATTTATATTTTTACGAATGAACAAGATAGTGTGATGAAGGATGCGGCCATGGGTGAGATGTATCTAATTATAACTATATAACAATAATCTTATTTTCAAATAATACTACATACGTGCCTGGTTTGGAAATTTCAAATTTCCAAATCTGGAAGTGTGTTGCAGTGCCCTTATCCAAATGATATCGGTAATGTTTACATGCGGGGCTTATTGTATGTGAAAGTAACCTCGGAATGGGCGTGACTCTCCAGACATTCTGAAATGGGTTGCTGGATCTGCAGTAGAGCTATCACTTTCTAGCTCCCGGATTAAAGCTGCTTCCAATGGTCACTTGAATGATTGTTGTAAACAGATTTCTTCCATAATACCATTGCCGGCCGATGGGTGTTAGGTTGACACACACACACACACACACACACACACACACACACACACACACACACACACACACACACACACACACACACACACACACACACACACACACACACACACAAATATGTTCCATAGTTTGAATTAATTCGGACTACGGTAACGTAGTATATCGGATACCCCGTAACGCACCACGAAAAGTGATCTAGCAGCGTTACGGGTCAACGAAGATTGTTACTAACAATAAACCTAAATGACATGGTGCTTATAGACCGACATTGCATCCATATCCCTCGAAAGTTTTCGTCTTTACTAAGTAAGTTGTTTAACTTCTTTAACCTTGTTCAATATTGTTTCCAGCATAATTACTTTATGAATTATGTTAAAAATGTAATACACCGCTACATATTAGGCTGAATCAAGGGACACATACTCCATCCAAAAACCCCACCCAAAAACCGCCACCCCCACCCAAAAACCGCGTTCATCGAAAACTATCCTAATTTATTAGGTGCGGCTAAGCGAAAGTCTTGCAACCCAATTTTGTCCATTTGGTGACAGGAAATATACACCGTTTCAACCGTTTATGAATTTGGGAATGAGTTTTTTTTTCTTGCGTGTACACACAATATCCCAATATTACAAATTCTGCGTTGAGTGCATAGAATAGGTAAATTCCCTATTACTCAAAAGCAATGGTCTGTTGTATCAAATTCAATTGAAGTATAATACCTTGTTTTTTGTTCAAATTAGCCAAGGCAAGAAAACTTCATAGAAAAACATACCAAATTTAGAATCAACAGAAAAAAAAGAAGTAACCATTATTCACCAGAGCCTTGATCCTTCTTCTTAGTCGACTCGTAAACCTTCACAGGCCCGTTGACAACTGGAATGACTCGAATGGGCAGACATAATATTTTCATTAAGACCTATTTGCCTCGCTGTGTCCCACGCGCTTCCAGCTATTATCCTCTGATGGAGTTGAAGATGTAAACCGATACTCTCTCAAGATCAGACTACCGAAGCGATAAATTATCATCAAAATGGACAATTATCACATGGTGCGAAATTAATGTTCAATGATTTTTATCGCATGATTCGCATCGTATTCATTTTTGTTGCCTCGCGATTGCCATCAGCGAAAAATTAATGGTAATGGATTCTCGTACAAAAGTCAAAACATTAAATTATAACTACGGTGTCCTTTTCGGAGCAGCACGATTCCGTGATTCCGAGGTGATGCTCTGGTGACTCGGGCTAAATATGACGAAACAACGTCTGAGAGGTCATATGGGCCATCTATTTTTATTCATACGAGAGAGCGATACGAAATCTCGAGAATGTCTTCAAACACTAACTCTTCCTTATCCCACTTATTTAAATTAGTTGCGTTTGCTCGTCCCTGTGCTGACCTTGTGAAATGATACCATTCAACAACTCAACCATTAATATAAAGTACGTTAACCTGAATGAGCGGCCTATGACACAGGGAGGTTAATACGAAGACCATTATAACGGCACCTTAAAGGTTCCACCGAAATGTGCGAAATGGATAACGGCATCCACTGATAAACACTAAAATCTTCGTCAAAATTTACACAACCGCGAAGATCCCTTCGCTCTGTTGCTGCTTTAGGTAAGCCGGAGCACTTTTCCACTTTCTTATGCCGCAGTGAGAAGATAGCAGTCTCGCGTCTTGAACACTTGATAACGCAGGATTATGGTCATTTAGCATTTTAAGCCTTATCTTGCCCTGCCAAATTGCACCCAATGATCTACAGAGGTGAGCAGCTGCCTACTCGGAAGCCCGTGCACGTAGCAGGCATTGACCATAGCAATCACTGCTAATGGCTTGGCTCGTTTGTCCACCGAGATCGCACGCGGTCATGGCTAACTGAGCCTGGGTGAGCATGAGCAAATCATAAAATGAAAGGTGGTGTACCTCTGCTTGACTTCTTTCTGGAAGAGGTAGACTGTTAAGGCCACGCCGAACGCACCGTCACCGGTAAAATCCTCAGCTTCATTTGCGCACTAAATCTGCAGCATTGGCGCGGCAAGGAAACACATTTAATTGAATGGTTATTGCCATCGCTGGAATCGATTTATAATAAATATGATTGGAGGAATCGTTGAACCACTTACCGACGGGCTTACCTTTACGGCGTTGTTTGTTTTCGTTACGAGTCCTGATCGCTTTATGGAAAATCAAGACTCCTACGGTGGACTGCGAGCACTCAGTGAGCCAATTCAAATCCGTGAAATAATTGTGGCCTCTGGTTTCAATTAATTCACGGGACCAGATTTCCACCCGGAAAGGTCATGGGAGCAGCAGTCTCGGTTATACGGTGTCAAACCACAAACGACGACGACGACGACGACGACGGTGCAAACGGATTAGATCTAAACGATGTATCACACTCACCCCATGTGTTACGATCAGATAAAGCGAAAAAACCAGCAGGCATGATCCGATACGGATCGTGTATGTCGCTCACTAACTAACCTCCCATCCAACCAACCAACCAGAGGTAAACTAATTTGAATCTTGTTTCTTCTTTTTCCTCTTCACCGTTTCAGATGCAACAGCTAAATCCGACGGGAGTTTGCGCGTCCGCAGCAGCAGTATACTCAAACGGCCACCGCCGCCGCTCATCTCCGCGCCACACCTGTTAGCGTTAAGACACAAAACGAAAGACTTGTGAGTATAATTCATTGGATTGATATTTAGTACGTACAGATCAGGATCATCAAAATTAGCTTGTTGAATAAAACAGGATTACTTTCTTTTACAACAATATTTTTATCAGTGATTATCCATCTTTTCATAGTCCAATCATGATTATGCATCGTCTAATGCATAGCCCATCTAAAATAAATAATTGTTTTTGGTACACTCCTTTAAAAAAATCTTGGCAATGGAAATTTCCAAAGCGTTAATATTGTTGCTAAATGATTCAACACTGAAAATTAATTTTCGTTCATACTACGAAATCGAAGGTAAAACTGGCAATCTACTTTTCAGCGAAAGTAGATTTGTACTTTTTAAGAAGCTACCTTCGTAATTCATGGCATCCGTGCAACTGTCAACAGTACGAAGCAGTTGTTAAAACAGAAAAAAAAAACATTCGTTCATTGTACGAAAACAATACCAAAAGCTACGAATATGTTGTTACCAATAAAAGGTGATTGCATGAATCACTGATAACTCAAAATGACTCAAAATGTAATTGAAAAAAAAAAGCGTTATCAAGAGGAGTTATTCAGCATATGTTTTTTTTTTATGTGTCTGACACGGGGTACGATCCTGCATTTTTGGGAAAATTTGTAATTGTATCCGTGGTTGATCTCACTAGGCCATTGTGAGTAGTGAGAACCTACTGGATTAATGAGTATGAAGTTATAGCTCTTGACAGCGCTTTAATTTTTGTTTTGGGATAAATCAATGATTCCCGCAGCCCCCCGCAGCAAGACTAACATTTATGAGTACGATTGAAGAGAAGCTGGAAGATTGGCTTGACTTCAAGAAATTCATTTCGTGTATTGTACAAAAAGTTGTTATGATAGCATTTTACCAAATGACAAGCAATATGAATGTTTCGTACAATTAACGAGACGAGACGAAACGAGTGAAAGCTAATTTACATTAGCATGTTGACACGGGCTTGCATCTTATTTGTAAGGCTTGATCCACTTAGTATTTGGCCGCATAAATGCTGCTAAGGTTTTATTCTGCTGGGAATTTATTGAACTTTTAATAAAAAACAATTAAAAATTGTTCATCAGCATTTCGGATGAATTCTTGACTTTTCGCTTAATACCACCCATCATTTTTTGCACAGTAGAGTTGTCAACTTGATCTGGTATCTTTTTCCACCACTTCTGCAAATCACTTTTAGTTGTTTTGCCACATTTCTTCTGTTTGTTGTTGATTATTGCCCAATAGTTTTCGATGGGACGAAAATTGGACAATTTGGTGGGTTAAGAGTTTTTTCAGTAATGTCAATATTATTCTGCTTATACTAATCCATGACATCCTGGCTGCAATGGCAGCTGGCTAAGTCAGGCCGGAAATTCACCAGATCGTCATGCGATTGAATGAATGGCAAAATTCGATTCTGCTTGTAAACTTCTCGTTGTAAACCTGCCCATCCAATATCGCTCCAGTGATGAAAACCTTCGTTTTCTTTCCACAACTGCAAATACCATGCCATATTATCAACTAACGAGCAAACTTGTCTGTATCGACAAATTTGAATCTACGTAGAGCATCAACCTTGCGTTTGGCAAGGAAAAAAATTTGTCCCGGTAGTTGTCCAAAGTCCATTTGTTTCATCGTCCATCAGAATACATCCGTTGTATTTCGCCAGAACTTGATCGTACAGCATTCTTGCGCGACGTTTGGCAACTAGGTTCTGTGTCAGGGTCCTGTTGGGGTACTTGCTGACATGGTACGACTGAAAACCTTCACGCCGACAGATTCGTGGAACTGTACTGTACGGCGCAGAGAACCTTTTCACCAAATCACGCAATTAGATCCCAGGATTGTTTCGAACTTCCATACGGACTTTCCCTCGTAGTTTCTGGTCGTATATTCTACTTCACCGGCTTTTTTTTATTGTGTGCGATCCAGCGATAGTGTTTCTCGAAAAGAAGTGGCGAAATACTAAGTGGATCAAGCATTATTGGTCTATCAACAGAAGTCCACCCCCACCTCCCCCCACCACCACCAGCCAGAGGTAAAAAATATTTATTTCTAGCATAATATTTGTATAATAAAACAGTAAATTACTTAACAAAAATCACTTTTCCGAGTAGAGGAACTCGATGAGCACAAATGCAATAGAACTTTAAGAACCTTGTCCGTTCTCTCTGGTAGTTGTTCGCTATCCCATATGTTGACAATAAATCGGTGCATCAATCTTATTAGTTTCCCAGGTCCAAACTTGATAGGTTCAGGCACGCGGCCATCTTTACCAGCTGCTTTTTTGTTCTTTGCTGCAACTGGGATGTCCTCTGTTTCGGCTGCTTGTTCATCTGCGCCATTCAGATGTGCATCGAAGTGCTGCCTTCATCTCTCGATCACCTCACACTCACCCGTCAAAAGCCAAGTAACAATTCAAATGCAGATTGGTTTTATTCATGTTTTATGGTAGTTTTATCAAAGCATTATGGAGTGCATCCGGTTTTATCAGGACATTTTCCAAGTTAATATGGTTTTAATTCATTGACAGTTCTTAAGAGTGATTAAAGAACACTTGAAGAAACCTCTATAAAACTAGATCAGTTATAAGTTTAATTCACCTTATAAGTAATTTTACAAGATACTTGATCCCCCTCTCAAGACAGCGTTCCGTAACTTTCATAAAACCTGATAAAAGTTTTGGAAAAGTTTTATGACATTCTTCTTTAAGATGAATGTTTCTTGCACACTTAGAAATTATGAATTTTACACGAGACGTAATTCATGTTTGTAAAAAGTTCGGGAACGTAAACAAAGACTTCGTTATGTCTCATGAAACCAACACATACGCAATTCTATTTCAACTCATTCTTATGTGCAAAAGGACGCTTGCATGTGTCGGTCTCAGGGGACAGAAATTTACATGACATTTTGGTAGTGTGTGGAAATGCTGCCATAAACGCGTTAAACCATTTGATTTTAAATAAGAGCACATACTCTTGAGAAAGAACATTATGTGAAAACTAAACAAACTGTCACAATGGACGCCCATAGGTGGAAGAAATTAAAAATTAGTGGATCGTTCAAGCGGGAATTCAATAAAAACCTATCCTCCTATTGAATACTCCTTCATCTCAGTCACCAACGACACATTTTTTTTTTTTGACCATCGCAGGATTCCATTGGATTCCCAGTCCCTAGCATGCTAAAAGTAAACAAAATAGTTTTTATAATTACTAATCTATGAAAATAATTGAAAAATTAGTTCCACGACGTAAATCGGGTCAACAAATAGAGGAACAACGAAAAACAGTGTTGCTCAAATAGCTGTCAAACGGCAGCCTACTGAGACTAACTTATCAAAAGGGTCTACGCGCTATTCGACCTATTTTTCGTAACGAATCAAATTAAATGGGGCAATGTGTCGCCAGTAGAAAACTGAACTGCCAATTGTGTAAGTTAAACCTAACGTCCCAGGTAAAGGATGTCCGGAAAGTAATGGGAAAAAATTAAAATAATATTATTTATTTTGAAATAATGATAAGAATTCTTATTTATTGCTCAGATTCAAGATATATAAGTATACAGAGATGTGAGTATGTTTACTTAGCATTCTACTCCTGATTTGGATATTTTGGTAAGCATAGAGTAACCGTGGTCCATGAGGTGCTGTCCATGAGTTTCTGCTACATCAGCTGCAAGTTTTTTCCAGATCCGCTTGAATCCAGTGAGGTTTTTTGGTGGCATATGTCTCTTAGAATACTCCTGTTTGCAAATTGACCAAAATTCTTCAATTGGTCTAGCTTGTGGCAAATTCGGCGAATTTTTGGATTTCGGGATAAATTCAATATTTTCTTGCCCAAGGAACTCAAGTACTCTTTTTGCGTAGTGTACCGATGCCAGGTCTGGCCAAAATAAAACACTGTTGGTAGAATGATGCTTACGAATGAACGGAATCAAACGCTTCTTCAAACATTCGTTGAGATAAATTTCTGCATTAATTGTTCCGGTTGTAATATATGGCTCAGACACGTTCCCAAATCGATCCATGGCCTGCCACACAAGGTATTTCTTGAAAAATTTAGATTTTTTCTTCGTTTTTTCATCGTACGAAACTTCTTTGGGATTAGAACTGTGGTAAAATTTTCGTCCTGGCACTTCTTGTGGGTCAAATGGAACATACGTCTCATCATCAATTATAAGAACTTTTTGACGTGACTTGTCGAGAACAAAACGAGCGCCTGATTTCGCACGAGCAGCTTGGTCCTTAACATACTTTGGCACGATCTTTTTTGTTCTCGCCTTGATACGTAGTTTGTTAATTTTAATATCACTGAGTGTTGACTTTGAAATATTCATTTTCGATGATAATTGGCGAACTGAAATATCCGGTTGCTTCTTAAATGCCTTTTCTACAGCATTCACGACCTTTCGCGTTGATACGGACGCTGGACGACCTGATAGACGATGAAAATCAGCTGTACCAGTTTCGGAATACCTTTTTAGAACATTGTAAATAGTGCTGGATGGAACTCCTTCTGCTTTGAAGTGACGATACGTGGTAGTTTTGCACCCATCAGCGATATTTTGAAAAAACTGGACAATGCGTTTCGCACGCGCTTCCTTATCGCTACGCTTCATTGTTTTGGTACATGACGTTTATGCACACTTAACTAAATATGAGTACTGCAAAGAAAAACCTACTCAACGGTATGTTTCACGCTAAATTTAACCTAAGCATTTGTTACAAAACATAGTGCTCAAATTTTTCCAGTTACTTTCCGGACATGCTTTAGTGCGTTATATGGCGGATCATCGTGGAAATACAGCGCAGTACTTTCGACTTAAGGTTTTACGTGTACTACGATAATAAAATGTTATGTTAATGTTAAATTCTGCCGAGTTGTGTATTTCAGTTCCCAACAGGCTACACAATATTTATGCTCGATGCAAGTAAAAATTGGTTTATCATCTGAGCGAAAATCGTTTTTTCTCATGATCTCAACGTTAAATCTAAAGTCAGAAGTAGTGCGCTGGAATCGCTCAGTGATCCACTACACAGCGCACCTCTTCCGACGTTAGGTATAGCGTACAGATCAAGAGAAAAATCATTTTTCGCTCAACTGATGTTTCAGTCGTCGACGCAATATTATTAACTGTTCTTCTTCCAATAACCATTGGTAGCATAATCAAGTTAGAGATTTGTTTTTTTTTTTTTTTTTTTTGTTCTTCTCGACATACGCTGATGAGTAAAAAAAATAATTTATAAGCTGGAATTATAACTAAGAACAACAATTATGCATGAGCACTTTTGATTTGAACATTCACATTTTCTTTGTTTATGATGTGCCTTCTCCACACTGATTTTATGGCTATCTTTCGAAAGACTTGTTTACCTTGAGCAATTCAAACAAGTTTTATTCAAGCGTAGCTCATCTTTTTCAAGAATAGAACAAATAAAGATGAACTTATAGCGCTCCTTAAAAAATCTTGTTAGTGTTGTCCAAGAAATATTAGTTTTATTTGCGCTTTATGGTAGTTTTAGATAAAACCATTGAAAAAATGGAGAGCGTGGCTATTCTGGATGCACTCGGAATGGTAGCCATTTACATTTGTATGCAACAAAACTCTCGTTTTTTTCAATACTACGAACAATTTCTGCTGTTTAAAATACATTTTAATTTAACTTAAAATGGATTGTAGACACAATTTATTCTAGATCTAACAATTTATCAGCCTTGTCTCTTAATTGTTGAATTTTCAAGTAATTTTAATTTTTTTAATAAATTAATGTTCTAGCAATAATTCCGTGGCGCATTAAAATTTTCGAACTTTCATCAATTTCAGGCAAAAAAAACTCATGAATTTATGGTCAATTTTACAATTAATTTACATACGTATCCACTTTGGAAAAGAAACATCATATGGATATCGATATTTTTTTTTTCTTCAATAGCTTCCACTGAACAATATACAAAAAAAAGTCCCCATTCAGCAGAACGAATCCAAAAATAGAATCTTCGAAACATATTTGTGACGGACTGGAAGTGCTCTTAAAGAGGAAAATCATAAAACTATCAAAATTTGCGGTAGTTTTATCATTGTTTTAAGCATGTCCTGAATGTCATTACAAGTATGTACCAATAAAACTATCAAGTTTTAAACGAACCTTGGGAAATAGTCTTGAGAACCTCCTGTAGTATGGGCCTTTTTGAACTTATGAGGGTTTTATGGCTCTTTTATCGGTGTTATGTAGAATATCTAGTTTTATGCCTGGTTTTAACAAATGAGTCTTGAAAACTTCTTCAAGTGTGCCTTAAAATTGAATTTGTTACTTGGGATCCGAGCCGACATTTGCGCCTCTATAGGTTCTCACGTCAAGGATACCCGAAAAGTGTCTTCCTTCAATCAGAATGTGATCGATTTACGATTCAGTTTGTTTTGATGATCTCCAGTTGTGCCGATGTAATAAGCTGTGCTGTTTGTATTGCTTTTCATGATCGAGCTGTGCGTTTAAGTCCCCGAAGACGATTTTGACTTTGTGGTATGTTGTGGTGATCGGATTCACGATCAATCCTTACCGTCTTCAGTGCTTCCAGGGTGGGGGAAGTGAATATTAATTATGCTCATGTTGAAGAAACGGCCCTTAATTCTCAATACACTTACGGCCCTTAAAAATCTATCACACGATTTCTCATCTTCCCCATCATGATAAAAGTTGTGCAGACCTCGTGCGATTCTCCGCAGTTCTGGTGGATGGTGTAACCACCAAACCTACTGCAGCACTACGAGGTTGAATTTACGGTCTTTCATTACATCAGATAGTACATATGTACTTCCAAAAAAGTTGAGAGATCTGTAATTCCATGTTCCGAGTTTCCAATCGTTAGTATGTTTTCGTTGCTTTGGTCTATGCTGATTAATCCGTTCTGAGTATTCTATTGGAGTATTTTTTTGCATGTTTGCATTTGTGTATGTTTTGTTCGATGTCGGCTTGCAAAGCCTGCATCAATACTCCCTGTTTCGCCAGAAGACCATCGTGCATGTACACCGTGTCCAATATATTCTCATACACTTTTTCCTTGCATTGATGTCGTGCAACTACTCAACATGCTTCACGTATGTGTTGGTGTAGTTTTGCACTATGTTTATACAAACGCTTTTAGGTTGTATCCGATTGTTTTCATTCGGTGTTTATCTTTTACCAGCGATGAAGGAGTTTCGTGCTGTGGTGATAAAAAAGTTTTTGAAAGGTGAGCGCCCGGGGGCTTTTTTCAGAAATTTGAAAAACCTCGGAGTAAAGCGGGATTTTGTGTACCGAACCATCCGAAGGTACCGTGACACCTGCTCGTTGGATGACCGGAAGAGATCCCGTCGTACTCGTACGGTGCGGACTGCACGAGTTGTTAAAGTGGTCAGGGAACGGATTAGACGAAAATCACAGCGCTCTGAACGTAAAATGGCCGCAGATCTGAATGTTTCGAGATCGTCTATGCACAATATACTGCAAAATAGCCTCGGATTCGAAGCTTTCAAGAAACGTAAGATTCACGGAGTTTCGGAACCTTCCAAGCAGAAACGACTCGAAAGAGCAAGTCTGCTTTTGTCGCGGCACGGTGGGGAAGAATTTATCTTTTCCGACCAAAAGTTATTCGTCTTGCTACAATCCCACAATGTCCAGAACGACAGATTGTGGGCTCTCTCTTCGAGAACTGTTCCAAAGAATGATAGGAATATTCCACGATTTCAAAGTGCTGCGTCAGTGATGGTTTGGGGAGGAATTTGCAAGCGAGGCAAATTACCACTGGTTTTCATCGAAAAAGGCGTTAAAGTGAATGCCGTATATTATAAAACGGAAGTTTTGGAGAAAGTTGTCAAGCCATATGTACAAGAGGTGTTTGGAGATGATCACTATGTGTTTCAGCAGGACGGAGCGCCATCGCATACTGCAAATCTCGTTCAGGGCTGGTGCCGAGAAAATTTTACCGACTTTTTGGACAAGAATGAATGGCCTCCCAGTTCACCAGATCTGAGTCCCATGGATTATTTCGTATGGTCATGCATGCTGGCGAAGGTAAATGACCACAGGGCGCCTAATATGAACCAATTCAAAACCGTAATCAAACGAATTTGAGACGAAATGCCGATGGAAGTCTATGACGGTTTCGAAAAACGTCCGGAGCTGGTCAAGAAGGTTAAAGGCGGCGTTATTCCAAAACATGTGCTGTAGTTGATCAGTATTATATTGCAACATAATGGTTAAAGTTATCAATAAAATCTGGATTATCGATTTGAAATAAATAGAGTTTTATTTTGTATGAGAATATATTGGACACGGTGTATAGGCTAACAGCCTTCATGAAAGACAATCAAATGCAGCCACCCCTAACCTGGGAAACATGTAGAAAAATCATTTCAGTATTTTGTAGTTTTTTTTTTTTAAACCAATTTTTAAAGACTGTCCACGTTAAATTTCGGACTATTTTAGCAGCAAAAAAAATTACACATAATTCAACAAAACCGATTGTGAGTTTCACAATCATAGAGTAATATCTAAATTAGAAACAGTTGATTAAGATGTTAATCCTTCTTTCTGTAAAATTCTCGAACTTTCTGTGGTACACCCGCCATCAGGTTCCGTACGGTATCCTCAGATACGCCCGCCGTGACGATTCTCCATCTTCTCTTGAAATTACGGTACCATTTGCTTTCCTTTTAGTTTCAAAGAGTTTCCGCTTAACTAGAGCCCAGTACTTCTCTATTGGACGAAGTTCTGGACAGTTTGGTGGATTAGCTGTTTTGGGCACGTATTTGACCTCTTGTACCTTATACCATTCCAGGACGGATTTCGCATAGTGACAAGAAGCCAAATCAGGCCAAAATAGATTTGGAGAGTCGTGGCTATAAACAGTTGCAACCGCTTTTGCAAACATTCTTTCTCGTACCCATCCTTATTGATAGCGCCGGCAGAGACGAAACTTTTAGAATTTGGACATCTTCTTTGTCCCGGAATGCTCGGCAACAGCGTTTTTTTTTTTGTATTGCGGTGTAAAAAGCCCGACCCGAAAGCTGTTTAAAGTCTTCGAGTACGTATGTTTAATCGTCCATTATGATACAAGAAAATGTTTGCAAAAAAATGATGTAAAGCTCTTTGGCACACCTTTTTGCAGTGAAATTTTGCTTCGCATCACGGTTGGACACCTTTTTAACTTTGTACGCCTTCAGCCCTTGCCTCTGCTTCACTATTCGTACGTATGATTTTGACTTCCCAACTTAGCAAGCCACCCTTCGCCCAGAAAGATTGGAATTTTTCTTAATAATGGCTACCACCTTCGTGTCCATTTGTCGGGAGCATACCTTTCGATTTGTTCCACTTCCAATCTTCCAATCCACAGTCAAGCGCTGGTCAAATGAATTTCAAACACAAAACCTTGTACTTTTTTAGTTTCTTGGCAAGATCGCGTAAATAAATTTTGCTGCCGTTCGTACAACATGCGTTTGCGCACTTCCACTTGATTCGACGCCATTTCACTGAATGTATCAAGAATGAAAACATGTTCTACCTCGAAATAAAGTGGAGAGTTTCAGCTGTCATATAAGTGAAACGTTTCAGCGATCCGTGAAATAATTCAAAATCTACACTGAAAAAAATGACTGAGATTTAACGTGGACAGGCTTTAATACCAAATTTCGCATGAAATCAATTTTCGTTAGGTTTTCTTTTTTAGTTTTAGACAGTTCATTGTTTTTTTCACTGAACATCAAATTAAATTAAATTCTTAATCTTATCTAAAAAAAAAAAACAACTTCAAAACACTGAGATCATTTTCCTTCATGTTTCCCCGACCGCACGACTTTCAAGACACAGTAATTTGCATAATAAAATCTTGTATGCTTAGATGTTCATTTAGATATTGAATTCGAAAAATGTTAAGCGGCTCTACTACCTTTGTTGCATTCACCTATTCCAACATTTCTCGAGTACTTTTTCAAACAGACCTATCGGATTTTGTAAACCAAGATAAGATAATGCGTTTGATCTTGAGATGCAATAGGTTCACTTTTTTGTCTTTTTTGTTAGATGACCTACAGTGGCTATCGGTGAAGCAGAGAGTTGTTTATTTGACAATGGTGTTCATTTTTAAAGTAATTAACGGTTTGCTGCCTCTTTATTTGTGTAATCGAATTGAAAGAGGTAGTGATATTCATAGATATAACACTAGAAACGCGGATGATGTTAGAACACCATATTTCTTGTACGGAGCTTCACAAAATTCGTTGTTTTTTAAAGGTATAAATGTTTTCAATTCGATGCCTACACACATCAAACGTGCAGCAACACTAACAGACATTAAGAGGCAATGTATTTCACACATCAAAGCTGCCTTTTGAACAGCTACTCTGTTAACTTTTTACTCTTGACTAATTTTGTATCTTGACGATGTTATTACAACGGATATTTTTGTATGGTTTATTGTTAAATGTTTTATATTTGTCATGGGGCACAAGCAAACTATACTTTTCGCCTCGATGATGAAGATGGATTTAAAAAAATTATTTGTTATTGTAATATAAAGTAGTTTTTATTTTTTGTGTAGTCAACAAAAGTTTGAGCCTCGCGCGCGGTATACAGCTATAAAGGACTTCTTATTGAATTTATAAAAAAAAAATATTGGCCTTTGATGCTTGAGAAGATGCCATGAAAAAGTAGTGGGTTGTCTGGCTGATTGTCGCGGAATTCCTTGTCAATTCTGTTGTGGTTGAAAGTAAAAGTTTGACTAGGGCTGGTCCAGGATTTTTTCGGATTGGAAATTTTCTCGATTTCCCTGATTGGGGATATCCTTGATCAGCCCAAAAATAAGGTGGCGGTTCCATTAGTGTTGGAAACTCATTGACTCTGTAGCGGGCAGGATCGGATATTGGCTTGTCTTTTGATAATGTCCTTATACGGGATTCTGTGATTTGAATTGTAATAGGATTTCCTGATCGCTGGGAATACTTGCGAACATTTGTGGTTGACATCAATAGCTTTTCACAATTATATCACTGTAATGCAAATGAACAGTTTTGGAAGAAGTTTACATCTGTAGATGAAATCAGTTCGTTTTTTGTTTTGCATAACTGGTTGAATGGTTTTTAAATAAATTATCTAATAGATAAATCGTCTAGCTCAAACCTTTGTAAGGGTAAGTGGCGGGACCATCATCATCATCATCATCATCATAAAAAAAAAAAAAAAAAAAAATTAAAATTTTTAAAAATTTTTTCTCTCCCCCCCAACACACACCCCCCCCACCACAACAAAAAAAACCACAACACCAATATGATAATATTATTTTAATTTTATCCCCCCCCCCCTCTCCACAGGAACCCCCACACACACCACCCCCCCCCCCCAAAAAATATAAAAATAAATAATATATAAAAAAAAAAAAAAAAAAATTCCCCCCCACAAAAAAAAATTTCCGGGGGATTAAAAAAAAAAAAAAAACAAATTTCGCCAAATTGCATCACGATAAAGTGACGAAGAAGTTCACAATAGGTTAACAGGTTCTAGCTTCTCGATTACCGCTGAATTTCTGACATATTTGGGGCATAGGCCGAATGAAGCGACAGATAAAAAGAAACATTGGACTCTCTGCATGCTCTAATGGACATAAAGGGAATGTTAGATTTGGCAGAAAATAAAAATATATTTCATGTAAATTCAAGCCAGATAACGCCTGAATCTAGCCTGTTGTATGAAATATTGCAAACAATTTCATTGCTTACACACTTGGAAATTTTACAGTATTCGGTAATTTTTTACCGAACTTTCAACAGCTGAACGTTCGGTAATCCGATTTACCGGATTTCGGTGAAATTTTACAGTATTCCGGTAAAAAAATAATCGGAACTTGTCAAATTTTACTGAAATCCGTTAAATCAGATTACCGAAAGTTCAGCTGTTGAAAGTTCGGTAAAAAATTACCGAACACTGTAAAATTTGCTAAGTGTGTATGCCTCCTTTGGCTTGGAATTAAACGAGGCGAAATTTTAGGCGCCTGCTAAAATTCATTATTTTTTTCTGTGTAGGCTAACATTACATCCAGCTAACCCTACACAGGAAAAAATCTTGTAGTAGAAACTACCATTTTACCCGACTATGCCTATCTTAAAAACTACCATGAAATTTCAGTCAAATTTACTACGTTTGTAGTAAAACCTTCAGCGTTTGTAGTAAAACAGTTGACAGACCTCATATTGATATCAACCGCACCACGGTTGACCTAATCGCAGGCATAGTAAAATCAAACGCATTTATGGTCAGCTGAAAATTGTTGGTGTTTGCGCTTAATTTAACCCTCGAGAAATGGAAGTTTCAAGTTTCATTTTACTCAATTTTTGATTACAATTGTATGCTATCTCTTTTCCTCTCACGGAAATATTACTTAATTTTCGTTAAAAAGTGGATCTACTTAATTTATGAGTAGATCCACTTTTTACGAAAATTGAGTAACATTTCCGTGAGAGAAAAAGAGATAGTATACAATTGTAATCAAAAATTGAGTAAAATGAAACGTGAGTGTATGCTCAGTACAAACAGCAGTAACTTTGTCAAATTTCAAAACTCTCGAAAAGTTCGACTTTCAACATAAGAAATGAACTTCAACACATTGAATAAGATAAGATAATAAATTCATTCAACACGATTTTCTGTCATTTTCAGACTGTTCTCCATCACCAATAACAATGCCAGTAAACCGCCCCACTCGCCATTCACAGCCAGTCAACTGTTCTCGTCGCTCTGCGGCAGCACCATCCTAAACAACAACAACAATAACAACAATAGCGAAGACGAAGATGTCGCCGCTGCCGTCGCCTTAGCCAATAACAACAATACCCTTAGCATTAACAACAATAACAACTACCTTAGCGATGAGTCGAAAACAAGTACCTTTCGTGAAACGTATCCTATGTACAACTATTGTGTTCAGCAGAGTCCTACGCATCTGTTCCCGCCCTTTGGTGCCGGTGCCTTCGGCCATCACCCACACCATCCCCACGCCCATCATCCCCATGCGGATATAGCTCGTCATTCACCGCCACTTTCCTTCCTGGATCTCCAGCAGCAACAGCATCTCCACCACCATCACCATCATCAACAGGTGGGATCTCCGCAGTCGTCCCCTCTGCAACCAGTGCCAGTACTAAGTTCCAAGCTGATGCCACCGATTCCGCTGGCGGCATCGATTGCCAGTCTCGCATCAAGCCTGCCCAAAAACCACCCACTGAGTGAATCGGCCACCGCGGCTGCAGCATTTCATCGGTTATTGCAACCATCCCCGTCGGCGTCGGGAATCGTAGCCAGTTCGGCAGCGGCAGCCGCCGCAGTGGCCGCTGGTCGTGCCCTTCTGGAAGCGCGACATCACAGCACCAGTCCCGATAGGCTCAAATCGGAACGGACAGATTTCTCACTATCTCCAAGACCACCACCCGATCTCTGTGGGAACGCAGGCAGTTCTGGCGGCAGTAGCGGTGCTGTTGGTGAGGCAAGCAAAAGTGGGACAACCAAAAACCGGAAGATCCACCGATGTGATGCAACGGGGTGCGACAAAGTGTACACTAAAAGTTCCCACCTGAAGGCGCATAAGCGCACACATACAGGTATGTCGAAAATGGTAGTTTAGGGAGAATTCAAGGTTTAGCATTTCTACTCTTTCCCTTCCACAGGTGAAAAGCCATACATCTGCACCTGGGAGGGCTGCGTGTGGCGGTTCGCTCGATCTGACGAGCTGACGCGACACTACCGGAAGCACACCGGTCTGAAACCGTTCCGCTGCAAGCTGTGCACACGTTCCTTTAGCCGTTCGGATCACCTGTCGCTCCACATGAAGCGGCACTGAGAGACACGACACGCGCAACAAAGTCGATATTACTTACACACTTCACTATTAGAGCTGTATCTACTATGTTATAGGCGAAACCTACTTATCATCTAATGCGAAGCAATACTCTGAAAGTTGAATGAAACTTCATTACACACACAATTTAATCTACTTGATGACAGGTAGTAATTTTGAATCTCATTGCATTAATTCCGTGTCTAAGTTATTGAAACCCGATCCGAGTTGTCTCCTAAGCTTAGATTTGTTGTTGATTAGATTCTAAGGTGCTGTTTCAGTGTAAAAAAAACACAGAAATTTATATCATTTCATTAAGCGAAAAGATCTCCGTACCATTCTTTGTAGACACCGAAAAAAAAACGAACATTGCTGATTTCATCGTTGATTTCTTTCCTCCATCTATATCTCCACAAATCAGCCATAATAGATCAATTGCGGTTTCATCTTATAGCGCACATACACAAACGAGCCAGTCGAAACATTCCCAGTAGCAGTTATTTATTGCAAAACAGCAGAACATTTTAATACAAGTTGATAGTTAATATGAATCGTTGTTAATTGTACATAAGAGTTTATTAGGAAGCAACATGTGAAGTCAAGCCAATCCATCAGAAAGGATGGACAAAAATTCACAAAAACAAGTGCAATTACAAATCGAACAAATCCCAAACTAGGCCTTAAGAACGAAAACAACGGAGATTACAATACACTGCAATCCAATTTACTTTGGGAACAATAAAAACAAGTGATAAGTGCTATGATGTGTGATTACAGTAGGAATTTTGTGTAAATTTTTTGATTGATGTAGTTGCGGAACCGGAATGCAGAGCAGGGATTCTATTCCAGGTTGATAATGTTGAAAACGAATTATCAAGATCAACTGCTACCGATTGATATTGCATTCAGATGTTGTTGTCCAGTTATTTGAAAAGCAAGAAGAAAAAAACTGAGCCAGTAAAACCCTCTAGATAATTGTTTTTTTTTTTTTTTTTAAGTGTTAAGTTAACTAAGGTAGTTTAAGCGTTAAGACAAATAAGGAACACACACACGCACAAACGAGTGTACAATGGAACCTGAGTTCGCCAGTAAAGTGGATGACTCGAAAGAGAAGATGGAAAAAGCGCCAGTATTTTACACAGTATGATGATTGTTTTAAATTTATCCCTCCAGTCCTCTCTTCAAGCAAGAATCTCCCCTCCCCCGTCGAGATCATGCAGCAATAGTAGCCAGTGTTTTGTTGAACAGTGTTTTAGAGAAATTTTTACTCTAGTATTAAGGAAACCTTTCGAAGCTATTTTTTGTAATCAGAAAAGGAGGAAAACAAATAAAATTTGATTTTATGGAAAAAAAGAAACGGTAACTGAGTTTTGTGTTTTATTACTTTTTTTTATTTTACTTTTGTCCAAAGCATTTTTATAATAGAATGTGTAGTTCCAATAGCATGGTTGTTTTGTTTAATCTTCAGTTTTTTTTTTGTTTCTTCAATCTTGTATATATACTATCCTTTTGGGTTGTTTTATTCCTTTCTTTGTTGTTTCTTGTTTAATTGTAGTGTTCCTTTTTATGTTCAATAAATAATGGTATAATAGTTTGCTGCTCTTTTGCTTCTCTATATATAATGCTGTTCGTCTCGCTTTGCCAATATGCTCACATAATTGTCAAAACCGCCCTGATGCATTTTAATGGTTGGTTGTTGTTGCTGTTGTTTTTGCTGTCCTTGTCATTCATTTTATGCTGCAGCTCACTCCGAAATTTCAAGGATAATACAATGCATCATTTTGTTTGTTTTTTGCAAATATAGATTCTTGTTGATGTCTGCGTTTTTTAAATACTTTTTTTTAAATTGATTTAATTTTTTTTCTTCGGAGAAAATTTAAATATGCATTTGTTTTCCATTCATAAATACTTTTACACATTTGTTTGCTTGTATTTGTATTTGTTGTTGGGGGTGTAGGGATTTCTGACAATAATGTTTGCTTAGCGTTTGTATTGTTTGTCTTTTCGTAAGAGATGTCTGAAGATTATTTTTTCTTGAAATCAGCTGAGAGGAACAAATATGGGATGCACATAACATAATGCGAGACGGTTTATATTGTCGTCCGCCAACAAATATTGAGATTTTCTTTCGGTTTTAAGGTGCAAGAGACACTATTGCTATACACTTACAGAATGAGTTATGCATGTATGTCTTGTGTGTAGGTGTATATGTCGTTTCTCTGGTCGTTAAAATTTATGTCCTACGCAGCTCAGTAATTATAGTACCTAAAATTATGAAGAATGGAATGTGATCATAACCATGTGCTTCTTTGTTTTTACGAACCACTCGTCAGTCCTTCCAAAGCGGCAAAGCGTAAACCGTGGCCCTCACTGTTTCAAAGAAGAAAAAGGAGACCATTTATCCGTTTCGCAAGCCAACATTTGAAGAACTTTCACCGAATCTTAACATCAAGAAAGTGACTTCGAGCATCACTTTATGCAAGATTCCCAACGGCCGTGTGAGATTCAACTTCGCATGTGTTTATCGCAAGTTAACTTAATATTATAGCAGAAACTGTTCAGGTATAAAGCGTGTCATGAAAGAACGGGTTTGAAGTCATCTTCACCTGGCCTAATTCTAACTTGCCTCAAGCAGTATCATTGTTAACGCTAGCTGTTTCCAATCCGGTTCCACCTTTTAACTAATCTTTGGTATATATTTGCCGCTTGCCTGCTTCCTTTACGATAGTTTTTTCGCCTATCAAACGAACGATGTAAATAATAAAAAAACCTCAACATAATGAAATTCAATCACACCACCTTATACGGTTCGTTCTGATTTTAATTCGATTGTCGGTAAAGTAGAGCTGCTCAACGTGCTGAAACGATGAGCGGGCAATTGGAATGTAGGTAAAGAATAACGTGAAAGCTTGCGCGGCGAGCTTTCGCAGGCGCTGCTTCGACGCGACAATTGTAGAGCTTCGTCTCAAACGAGGGGCTCGTCGATTTATATTGACGACTTATATGTTTAGAAAAATCACAACAATTGTTCCATAAGAAAAATATATGGTTTTATGGTGGGTGAATCGAGTCGTAAACCATTTCCATTTAATTCATATCTCAACTGTGAATAAAAATATCACATTGAAATTGACCGCTATATGAACAAATTCAACAAATATTTGACTGTATAACTGAGAGCAGTCAAAGTAGGCACGTTATCTTTTAACGCTCACATAGTTTTTTTAACATACAAATATCCTTTGACTTCGTACGGATTATAATGTTATATTATTATTCACAGATGAGATTCATTAATTTACAAATCAATTCACCATAATAACCATAATTTTTTCTTATGGAATAATTCTCGAGTAATTCATGGTTAGGGTCTAAAAGCCAATTGTGAATAATGACTTTAAACGTTTATTTCTTAAAATTACATTAAAACATTCTCGCGCATTGATAGTAGCAACGGGTTGACGAATATTTGCTCCATCATATAGTTTACATGGATCTTCTAGAAGTCTTGTTATTCGTGAGAATTTAACGTTTAAAGTCATTGTTTACAATTGGCTTTTAGGCCCTAATCATGAATTACTCGAGAATTGTTGTGGTGATTCAAAAAATGTAAGCCGTAAATTATGGACGAATGACCCGAAGGGTTAAACTCCCTCTCAAAAAAAAAAGAAGAAAAGAAAAAGCCGTAAATCTAAATCCACGAACCCCTCGTTTGAGACGAAGCTCTACAATTGTCTCATCAAAGCAGCGCATGCGAGAGCTCGCCGCGCATGCTTTCATGTTCTTCTTTTCCACATTCCAATTGCCTGCTTATCGTATCAGCTTACGAATGCCTGATACTATTTCACAGAGCTTATATTTAAATTTTCGACATTTGGCAATCTATTTTCGTTATCATCAATTCAATATGCTAGATATATATATTTTTAACTCAACTGTTGTCGTAAATTAAAATATTTTCCTTAATCTGGTCGGTGTTTTGAAAGTGTATCAGAGTCACAAAAACGACTACCAAGATTTGAAAACATAACCTTCTTCAAGACATAATAATCAAATTTCAATTCTGCAACACATTGACTGAACCTCGTCTATTAAAACTTCGCTTTCTCCAACCGAATTCATTGGTCAGTTGGTTGAATATCAACACTGTTTTTGGATCTTTGATGCTTCAGTCCAAGAGAAACCCAACTTGAAAAATAGAAAATTTCCACCCAGGCGCCCTTCATTAATTACGTTACGTTGCGAGAGGGAGGAGGTTTTCCAGACAAAAAGCCTCTTTCGTTACCCAATTTGTATACGACAGCCAAGTCCACTTTATTTTGAATGCTACATTAGGGGCTATTCATAAACCACGTTGACTTTTCTGGAAGGAGGGGACCAAAGTCTACGCTCCACAAAAAAATTTAAAAAATATGTACGGAGAAAAGTCTACGAGGGGGGGTCTGAGATTTACAAAAATGAGTACGTGGCTTATGAATTTTCCCTTGCATGTGTGTCAAGCTGTATCGTGAAAATACAGTAACTATGCATACTATTGTTAATTGTTCCAATGTCCAATATTACACAATCAATACAACACGGCAATCCATGTGCCTGGTAGTATAACCATGTTTGATTTTCTGAATCTTATAAAAAATGAACGTTGATGAAGAAAACTCAGAAAAAGATTTTTTGAGAGTTCGTATAGCTTTGGGATTTACGGCGATATGTTGTAAGAAAAATACCCAACGCTTTAATTACGTATTAAGTAGATTGAATTTTAGTCAGGCCCCCATTCCATATGATATGAATACATATACCCTTTATGAGCGTGAATGAGAATCATCGACTGATTGAATAAATTTACCAAAATGGAAATCATAGTTCAAATTAGTTAATACAATAACCGATTGAAGAAAAACTCTTTTATTTCAGATATTTAAGAAGAAGCAAAACGCCAATATGAGGTATTGTTGAGAATCTACGATCGAAGTTGAAGATAAGCACTCTGCTTTGGAATTTAACGGACAGCATGATGGCTAAAACATCTTTAATATCAATAACTAAAAACAGAAATTTCTATCAACAAGCATGACTGCAGTGAAAACTCGTTCTGCTGTTCATCAGCATGGCCATTGCTGAGGTTAAGCAGTTCGAGAGATGTGATCATTTCAAGTAAATAAAGTAATGATCCCAAGTAAATAAAGTAATAATGCAATCATCCGAAAAATTAACGCAATATGATCTTGATTCCATATCAGTTGCTAGTTTGCTGAACACAAAGCTTGATCAGCAAACAGCATCAAACGTGAAATTTTCAACACAATGAAACAATGGGTTTGAGATAAGAGTTTTCTTTTCAACAGGTAGAAACGACAAATTAATCCAGCCTAACCCTAAATGAAAGCAATTGTTGAAGTCAGTTAAGCTCAGGCTGTATCTAACTAAAATTTAATCCGTAGTTAACTTCAATGCAATAGTTACTGGATTTTAACAATTTAATAGTTTTCATTCAAGGTCATCATCCGATTATCATTTTTTCACAATCAATTCATTAATTTATCTAAATTACAGTTATAAAATTTCTGCTCATTTGTAAAAAAAAATGTTTTGTAAAGATTCATGGTCGCGTATTCATCGGAATGCATTAATGCTTGCTGCGTGCATCGTTAAATACGAAGTTCTTAGAATTCAACAACGCTTGAAATCCTAACCTAATGATGTGAAGTCACTGTCCCATATGGATTTTTATCGAAAAAGCGTTATCCATTGGTATCTATTGTTCATCACCGATATTTTGCAATGTGCACTGAAAGTACCATGTTTTGTGCAGAAAATATTGTTTAAATACCAAAACTATGTTGTCCCACCCATAACAGCCTATAGAGAAATAAATTTCCAGTAGCGTTTTCCTCAACTTGCTATTTTTCCAGATGGGACAGATATGCCTTTATAGTGAATGAAAACTCAGAATCGTATTTCAGGCCTTTCCTAGGTAGCGTTTGGTCACAATTAGCTTATTACCTAATTTCAACTTGTTCTACATGCACTTCAACAGCTATTTATTGATAACTTTTGATCCCAGCACCATTTTTTAATCGAAATTTGACTACAAATGGTGATTTGACCAACTGGAAGGGGGGTGCGACTGACCTGCGTTTCTCTCACACCTTCATGAGCCATACGATCACAAAAGAACTGCCAGGTGAAACATGGTGGCGATGGTTGGCATAGCTATCGCATTTTATGAGTGGCCCAAATGTATTTTCTTAATAAAGTAAATCATTTAAACAGTTCATGAGTTGCACGAAGAGCATCTTTTACTTTCGATTCAAATCGGTCTACATCAGCTCTCAAGCGATATTGCTTAGTTCCTAATGAAAAACGACGGCTTCGATGAGTCGTCAGTATCTCCTAAGTAGATGTTCATCATCAATATCCTTCATTTCCTCGTAACAGAGAAGATGAGCGTGGCCAGCAATGGCATTTGTCTGGATTTTCCTGTTCGAAACTCTAAATAGAAAGCTATTCACTCCTAAACAGCTTTCTTTAAGTAAGCAGTATAAGAACGGTAAATTTTCTTCAAGACAGTTGCCAGTATGCAATCTCAGAATAGCTCTATTATAAATGCAACGCAGATTGTAAATCAAAGTACATTTATATCCCATATGCCCAATTTTGCCATAACGAAAAAATCTTGAAGCAGACCAGGCGACATGGGGTTCCTGCAACTCACACGCCTTGCAGAATAATAGAATATCATATCAGACCCTTCTAGGAACCTTCAACCGAACATTGGAACCACACATTTTGATATAACATCAATAAAATCAACATTGTTCAAAACATATTGAACACTTTTTTTGGCTACTGCTTTTAAAATAAACAAAATAGTGGGAAAAAAATATATTAGAGGAATTTACATTTGATGACCCCTCGCCGTTTGTGCAGTTCTGCAGAAAGCTTCCATGCATAAAGTCTTATTGGAATCTGTGCTTTCGAATATGAAAATACCATCAAATGTAGTCATCAATCGAGAGAAACGAATCTCGCCACTTTCTCTAATCGCAACCTTACAGTCAATTAGGTTCTTTAAGGTGAAGATACAAGTAAGCCTTACCATGAAACTTCGAGAGCACAAATCTAGAGCGAATTATCAATAGGTCGTAGGTAACAATATAAACAAAAATGATGTTTTTTCACGGAATGATAGCTTGGGTACTCCTCAATATGAATTATACACAACATAATACACAACAGAATTGCAGCGAATCGCTGCTACATATTGTTTTTAAAAAAATGGCTTAGATCACAAACTACTCCATAACGAACTTTTGTCGCATTCGTCGCTTTGTCAATTTGACTTAAGAGCTTTTCTGAAGAAGTTAATAATGCATTTTCAAAACAAACTACCTCACAGACAATCGAGATAACACCGAACGTTCACCGTCGCCAGTCCCTTTCTATTTACATGCTGTATTAAATCTAAACTGAAATCATAGTGAAATCAAAAATTCTCACAGTTTTGTTCTGCGCGCCGTGTGAGGTGAGACAACTTGCTCCCACTTACAAGGTGACAATTATCACCTAAGGTGAGGTGCCTCTCCGTTCAAATCGAATGAAGAGGTCCTGATTGTAACCTCGTCAGTGAGTGCGAGTCGTCTCACTTAAAACTCCGCCCTGAATAAGCCTGTCAGCCTATGTCGACCGGAATCAACGGAATCGGATTCCGAATACTTTCCAAACGAAAACCTATGCATTAAGCAATGATATTTACAGATACTATACAGAGGAGATTCTTCTAGCTTTTAGCTCATCTTTGGTGCGAACTCTATCCTCGTTCGTCAGTTGCTGACTTTTGTTTTCTTCTTTTAAACGTAAACCCCCTCGTTCCTACCTCCGATAAAAGCCATTCTAATATGTAGTAATACGCACGCTTAAGTTTAGCAAATTTTAGCGTTAATCTTGCGTTATCGTACCTATAAGCCATATGTTCAAATCGTAGCGTTGGTGTGTGAGTGAGTGTTTTCAGCTGTGTGTGTGGGTGAGGGGGGGGGGGGGGGTATTATCTATTACGTAAGTACGTAAGTACGTATGTGTCTCTAATTTGGGTATGAACTTGCAAAAAGCGCGGTTGTCTGACCTCTAATAAACATTTGCAACAATTTGCCCACGCTTTTTCCACGGGGAAGAATACGCATTGGTTAAAAAACTTACACAATCCAACATGAGGCAACTTTCGTCTTTTCAAAGCATTTTTCTAAAGTTAGTTTTGGGTTACTTTTCGGGCTTCCGTTTCTCTCCCGCTGAGTAATACTTAGGTTATAACTAAAACATATCCGAATGACCTGTCGTCTTTATACAATGTTGGGGTCGATTTAACACAACTCGCTCATTCTTCTATTCATTCCAATGCACTAACAGTTTCACCGATTCTGTGCCATTGTTTCTCCGTTAACTTTCATTCTACGTTTCTCTTTCCTAAAGGGTCCGTTAGATATCGGGGGAGAGAAATAGTTTTGAATACTGGAGTTCTTGCTTGTTTGCATGTTTTGGTATGTAAATGGGTATGTTTGTGTCGGTTGAATTGTATGTGTGAATGATTTTTTTTTTTCAACTATGTCACGTTGTTGAGTATTGGTTTAGTCCTTAAAATTTGTTGGTAATTAGCATTTTTGTTGTTAAATTTCCTTTGCCTTGATTTGGTTTTAGAGAAAAGATATACACATATGACTATTTGAAGATTTCTTCGCTTTTTGTTTATACGTAGAATAGTTGTTCTGTCTTTTTTCATTTTTTGATTTATTTACTTGATCTAATTATTAAACTTCTATAATTAATATCAATTTTATTGTATTATTTCCTTCATTCATTTTCTGTTTTTTTTTTCGCAAGTAAACTTAGCTAGTCCGATAATAATAGAACAACGGAAAACGAAACTTGAAATGAAGAATAACGAACATAAAACATCACCTACGGTCGATTGCATTTTCCGCGCCATTCTATGTGTCTGTTTGTCTTTATGCCTTTGCCTTGATCGATTCGGAGGGTCTTGAGCACCTGGGAACTTGTGGTAATGTAAAAACTATTGACGAATTTCACCCGTTTTGAACTTCTAGTAGTCACCACAGTGAGTTGCATTGAAATTAGTTTCTTTTTGTTATTCACGAAATTCGCTTTAATTTATTTTAGCCGAGGAATATCTTGTTCGAAAAGGTTGCAATTTCCCTGAATGGACAGCACATTTTTCCTGATGCCTTTGAAGAACCAACTCCAAACTGGTGCTCTCATTATCCTTTGTTTTCAGAACCAAAACCCGAATAACTATCTACACAATTTGGTTAAAATAAAAAGTGTATAAAAATATATTTATATATTTTCTAAAGTTCAAAAAATACTTTAGTATTAGCAGTCAATGTTTGCTGTGTACAAACATTTTCAAAAATAATGCTAAGCCTCTCCAATCTACAGTCATAGTAGCATAGTAAAGTCTGACTTTTACTATTTTTCATTTGTTTCAATGTTCACTTACTTAATTCTCCGATGGAGTCCCGTGTTTGTGTGTGTCTCTCGCTCTCTCTATTATATGTACTTAGTAATACTCACTAGGCTGGATCGCTTCCCAGAAGCAGCTTCAACGTTCGTATAGCAATTGGAAAACAAACATAAACAAGAACTCATTGTTGAGTCTGGTGAACAACCAAACCAGCTCGTTAACGTAACCGTAAAAAAGCACCTTCAAGCTGCTCGTTCGTCCGCCGGTGTTATTGGTGGTGGTCCGACGGCGGCCGTAGTCGTTATCGTTTGGATCGTATCCCACCAGACGCCGCCGTCCTCGCAATCGCCTCGGTAGGCGTGTGCTGTCGAGATAGAGATGCGACGATCTTTTCCTTTGCAATTTGTTACTTAGTACACCAACACGGACTCCATCGTTATCGTATCTCATTTAGCTGAGCCACCACTACTGGCCTGGTTCTGCTGCGACAGGGTCGACGACGACGAGTCAACGATACTGCTGCCGCTACTGCTGGTGCCGGTTCGTCGAGCCAGTCGGGATCTGTGCGGAGGAGATAGTGAAAGAAATAGTAATAAGTATATCAAATTACTAATCCATATGAAAACTTGCTGAAGACCGATCGAATTAAATCGCCAGATAACGTTGTGAAAACAACTAAACAATTAAGTCATATTTATCTAAACTACCGGGAATGGCATATCAGTCCCATCTTTGCTTGCTTTCCTACCACAAAAAAAAAAAAAAATTTTTTTTTTTTAAAATAAAGAGAAAAGGAAATTATTTCTGCTCCCCCACCAAAAGGAAACACGCACAAAATGAAATTATAGCAAACAAGATTTGGTTTATACATAAAACTCAAACAAAAGAAAAGTCCCCCACACAACACCACATAATATAAATTAATTTTATGTATATGTAGCCCCCCCCTATATTTACGTATGATAGAGAACAAATACCCACACTTTTTTTGAGCTGTGTATCAATATGGGACTGATATGCGTTTCACGGTAAAGGGTGTCCACGATGAAATTGCCACACTATGAAATTGCTCTAACTTTTTAACCGTTGAGTAGAATTTAATGATTTGGGTGGATTTAGTTCATAGTGCATTATTTACATCCTGCAAGTTTTAAAGTCCTGTGATCAAAACTCGCGGAAATGGAGTCGAAAGAACAGCTCGTGCGTGATAAAATCTTGCGCATTCATCACGAGAACAAGGATCTCTCGTATCGTTCCATCGCTAAAACGTTGGGAATCGCGAATTCCACGGTGTCGCGAGAGATTAAGCGGTTCGAGGAACGGTTGACCACCGATCGGAAGCCCAGAAGTGAAGGAAAAAGTATTCCGTACAACACCAAAAATCACAACCGCGTAGTTGGGGCCTTCAACCGAAATCCGAACGCCTCCGTTCGGGATGTGGCTAAGAAGCTGCACCTAAGCCGAAGTTTTGTCCAGAAGGCCAAAACTAAGGCTGTGCTTCGAACGTTCAAGGTACAAAAGGCCCCTAATCGCGACGAGAAGCAGAACAAGTCCGCCAAAACCCGTGCCAGGAAGTTGTACCTCAACATGCTGACGAAAGTTGAATGCTGCATCATGGACGACGAAACATATGTGAAGGCCGACTTCAAACAGATCCCCGGCAACCTGTTTTTCACGGCCAAGGATAAGTTCAGCGTTCCGGAGCATGTCCGCACTCAGAAGATGTCCAAATTTGCGAAGAAATTCCTGGTTTGGCAAGCCATCTGCACGTGCGGGAAGCGGAGTGCACCTTTCGTGACCCAGGACACGATGAACGGACAGGTGTACATAAAAGAGTGCCTCCAGAAGCGGCTGCTTCCTCTCCTGAAGGCCCAAAACGTCCCAACAATCTTCTGGCCGGATTTGGCCTCATGCCACTACTCCAAGAACGTGCTGAAGTGGTATGCGGAAAATAAGGTCAATTTCGTGCCGAAAATGTTCAACCCTCCCAACACTCCGGAGCTCCGCCCCATCGAGAAGTACTGGGCGATTATGAAGCAGCACCTTCTTTAAACGATCTAAGGTAGTGAAGACAGTCGAGGAACTGAAGAAAGTATGGATAATATGATCAAGCTAAAAGCAAAACAAATGGAACAAGTATGTGAGAATTTCACAAGTTGAATGAAGAATGTACATAAATAATACATTGGCCTATTTTATTTCAATACCACGATCAGATCCATCTGAAAACTCATACCTGCCATGCATTAGACCAAACGAGAAATATTTTTTCTGCACTTCACCTTGCGCATAGTAAACTGAGAGATTTCAGCTCTGGTTCATAACGACTGAAAGAGAGAGGTCTTTTGATGCGCACCAAAAACTCGAGCCAACCGACACAATCCCGGTATCCGTTGACCCAAAAAAAGATTGTTAGCTTGATTCTCTCCGCATAACAAAAGGTCCGGGATACGATAATATTCTTGATATATTTTGGGCCATTGTAGGCTGGACTGCAAATATCTTGAACTGTGAAGAGAATATCTGTCGAATATTGATTTTTCCGATATATTTTGAGAGTTGCTCTAGTGAATTATTCATTTCAAGAAAATTCCAAATTTTGAGCTCTAACACTACGTCAACAGTTCATAGTTGTCATGGAAACATTTTGCTGTTTGGAATGAAGTTGACTTTTGAATGATCGAAAATATTCGTGCAAAGAGTGCCATGCTTTTGCAAACCATGATTCTGTCACTGTAATTAAATCATTTCATTGTTTGGTTTACAATCATTTCAATGTTCGGATTGCAATCTAAGATCTAATGCGTTTGAAAATACTTTTTTAGATTCTTATTTCCTTTTCTTTGCTAATGCATTAATTTATAGCTAATAGTCATTTCCACAATGTAATTCGGCAAAACGTCTATTCGGCCAAACATCCATTCGGCCAAACATCCATTCGGCCAAACATCCATTCGGTCAAACGTCCATTTGCCCAAACATCCATATGCCAAACGTCTTTATGCCAAACGGGGTATCATCATGTTGTCTTGGTAGAGTTCCATTTTCACACTGATAAATGAAACAGTCGTTTCCGTTTGAACCGTCTTCACCAGATATTTGAAACAGTCGTCGTTCGAATATTTTCCTACGCAAAATGCCTGAAAATACCAAAGGAATCAAATGCCGATAGGTTCATCTTGGGTAGACTTCAGCAAGTGGGTCATTCTGTCAGTTTATCGACAATTTTTCTCTGAAAAATGAAACCATCAGTTTCCTTTTGGAATTTTTCTGATCAAAAACTTAGTTTGGACGAAAAATGCCTCTAAAGAAGATAGAATGGAGACAGTTTCTTTTGTGCTTCTATTTTTTTTCCGCAAATAACAGTGGGGCTGGACATTTGGTACGAATGTAGGATTGGTACATAGGTCATTGAGGTTAGACACTAAGGTGGTAGTTAGGTTTATGGAAGACTATCAACTCATGAATTTTGCGTGAAAGAAAGGTTAATATATAGGTAGGTATGGGAAAGTCTCAGGTGATGACAAAATCGTGTCACACATGTGATAAAATGGAGTAAACAAATCAAGCTTGATAAAATCGGTGTATTTGTCATTCAGCTCCGTTAAATTGTTTTTTAAAGACACTTATGCTTATGCCTATGAAAAATGGGCTAATATCCATTGAAATTTAGTGTGTAATGTAGAATAGCACTGATGAAAAATGCTAAAAGGGTATTTAGGGAAACAATAGATGACTCTCCTAGAGAATAAGATCAGAAATAAGCTGCTTGAAGAAAAAAAATGCCTTAAGCTTATCATTATTCTGTAAATATTCTAAGTATCATAAGAAGATACTGAATATGTAGAATAACAACATGACTATTTTCTGGACCGATGCACAGCCGCTGAGACTTACTCCTAATTGCCTCATAAGTATGGTTGAAACTATAATTTGCCAATCCATACACAATCTTAGAATAAGGCGGTTCATTCAACGAAAAAAAGCCCTATAAATTTTAATGCAATTCAATTTAATATAGCCGATCACACGTTTTCCTTATACGGCCTCGAACAAATTAGCCCGGACATGAATGATCCGCCGCCAATTAATTATAATTAATTTAAATAAGTAACAAAGCGCGGAACATTGCGCAGATTTATGAGCTGCCAAGTTCTATTCTTTATTTGTTCAATA